>PVJI01001996.1:25570-158431 GCA_004026765.1 Micronycteris hirsuta | reverse complement strand
TCCACATAATTATAATTTTCAAGAATCCTTTTCTGTTCACTGAATATTCTTTTTTACAGCATCATGTTTCATAAATGTATTATATTCTCCAATGTTTCAGGGTTTACCAATTACAATATTTTAATTTTTTTTCTTTAGTATGTTTTTCCACCAAGATGGTTTCTCTTATTTGTTTTTGTCCATTTCTGCTTGTCAATAACTTTCCTCTCTTGTACAAGTATATTGGGCTCTGTAGAAATAATTAAGCACTGGCAATTTAAAATGGCTGATTGTGCTTTACAGAATTATATAGATGTATCACTTATTATTCTTTTTCTTCAGCTAATCAGACATCTTTAGAAGAGAGCTCTAATCTCCTTAATTTTGGTAAAAAGGATTTAGTTTCCAACATTCTGGAGGTCAAGTAGAGATACAACTCTAAGGGTCTCTATTTTTACCCTTGAGTATACATACTACTACCTAATTTTCCTCTTAGAAGTGTAACCCCGATTTTAACTATGCCTTGCATCTTCAATTCAAATACGTTCAGAATTACTCTTGCAAGATAATAAATCCCTATACATTCACTGGGGCAGAAAAAAAGCAGTTAGTCATCAAAGTAGATGGATGAGAAGACAATATAGCAGAGAAGTTAGTTATCTCTAAATTAAACAATAAATAAAATATAATTCCAATCAAGATGTGAAAATGATTTTTCATAGAAACTCACAATCCGGGTTTTAAAGTCTTCATATAGCAAAAGGCCAAGACAATCTTTTAAAAAATGAGACATAGAATTCCCCTACAAGATATGAAGATGCCATAATGCTAAAGAATTGGATAGTGTTTGCTTTCTGTAGAGACAGGGAAGTAGACACTTGGAAAGCAACTGTAACCTTGGACATAGATCTATTTATAGATAGGAAATTGGTGTATGACAAACTTGGCATGATAAATCAGTGGGGGAAAGACAAAGATAATTTATAAAGTGATTGTGGGAAAAATGGCTAACCATATGACAATAAATAAAACCAGATTCCCTACTTTACATCATACTCCACATAACCTTGAATTTGAATTAACGGCTTAAACATTAAAACTTTTGGAAGAGACTGTCTTTATATATTAGCAACAGGTAATTATCTCTGGAAAAATACTCAGAAAGTGTAAACTTTAATGGGGGAAACCCTTAAGGACCAGAGTAAAATTAAAAACTTTGCATTGCAGATGATACCATAAATAAAATTAAAAGATAAATATCTTTATGGTAGAAGGTGTCTCCATAGCATGTGATCAATGAAGAACTGACATCTAGATTATACTAAGCATTTAAATTATGCCTTCAGATTAACATTGGAAAGATAAACAATCCAAAAGTAAAAATCCAAAACAAACAATACAGAAAGAGCTAATTCAGGGAAGTGAAAGCCTGAATGACCAATAAATATAAGAAAAAAATATTCAGCATCAGTTGTTCTTTAACTGATATAGTAGGCAGTTAGGTTTGAGCAGAGTAGGAATGACAGACCAGGTATAGAAGGTCACCAAGGCAGAAAAAGTCAGGTGCCTGGAAATAGGCAAAACTTGGAAAACAAGGGCCTCACCCCAGGGTGAGGTTTCCTCACTTAGCATATCACTGGTCATGTAGTTTAGACCTCTGACCTTTCATATCACTTGTCATGCGGTTCTGACTTACCCCTGACCTTTCCTCCCCCAGCATGTCACTAGTCATGCAGTAGACCCTTTTAGAGGAGGAACAAGGGGACCAGAGAAGAGCCTCATACGACTTTCTTGTGTGACCACTCCCTTAAGCAGCAAGGCTTAAAAACAACGAGGCCTCTGATCTGCATCAAATAATCTTAGAAGCAAAGCCTAGGGTCTGTTGACCACAGACAGAGTTTTGGTCAAACTAGAGATAACATCTAGGCCTCAGCTCTGTTTCAGCTCCAGGTCCAGAAAAGCAGCAAGACCAGACAGGGTAAAGCCATGGCTGACATCGGGACCAGCTGAGATGATGCCTAATGACCTCCTGCCCTGACGCCAACCAATCAGTGGAGATCACTGATTGGCCTTGAGGGGACACAGCTGGAAAGCTGATGAATATTCTATTGTGATTCTCCCCTGAAATCCCTGCCTTTGGAAAGGAGATAAAAAAACCTTAGGACAGAGAAACCAGTGTGCTCTTTCTCTGAAGCAGGCCTGTACCTTTTCCCCTCACCTACCTCCATGATCCTTCTTTCTGCATTTTTTTCCCTAAGCTTTAAAGGCCCTTCCTTTGCCTCAGTAATTTGTTTCCTGAGCCCACACAGCCCAGCTCGCTCACCTTTTCTACCTCTGTGACTTTCTAATAAACATTCTCTTACCATTTGAGTTTTTGGGCTCTGAATTCTTTCCTTGCCAAATTCAAGTACCAAGGTTACCAAACCAAGGTTACCGAACCAAGGTCACCGAACCAAGTCCAGTGATATTCTGGCACCATTTCGCTGCTAACAAAACTACTGTTAAATTGTAAAAATTTAAATTTAAAAAAGGTTAAGTCATAATACAAGTAATAAGAGCAAAGTGTAATATAATTCATACAATTGAGACCATTTATGGGAAAAAGTTCAGAAAATAATATTAAATATTTTGTTATGGATATATATATATATATATATATATATATATATATATAACATTTTTGAAAAACTGCATGAGAATATCATACTACTTGAAGATAGTCATTATTCTTTGGATAAAGTGCAGAGTAGTGTATAAGGAGATTTTGACCATATCTGTAAATTTTATTTCTTTAAAAATTAGTATCTAAAGCAAATTTGAATGTACAAAATTTCACAGAGCTCATAAGTGAAAACTTAACAGAGCCAATAAAGGCCCTATTTTCTAATGCAAGACCATTGCCATAGTCTTGTCATCTGAAGAAAGTCATGAAGTCAGAAACAGTGAGGAGTTTCCAGAGGCAAATACAGCAACTCCCTCAACATTTTTATCCACAGTGCCTGGGGTATTAAAATATCAACTCAGTTTAGAAAAAAAAAGAGCAAAACTATTTGTTTGCTATTATATGTGAAAAAATTATAACATTCATAACTGAATAATTTTCATTGTTTTCCCCTGTGTGATAGGGAGCCTACTTAAAACAGCAAAATGATTCTCATGTTCTTGTTTATTTCATAAATCTCTCCCAAATCCTCTTTATCAGATTTTTCATATGGCTGCTATCCTGGTACGCCTTGTGTGTATTCACGAATCAAGTAGCAAAGACCAGAGGCTGGGCACATCATTAGTATGAAGTGCACATTCCAGGAAAAGAGAGAGAAATGCAGCAGACCTCTCCATACTGAAGAAACTAATCCCCAAGAGTCAGTACTACCGAGAGGTTTTCAGTGAATTGCATGAATAAGTCCTTTGAGTTATAATGCCTTCAGACTCTGTCCAGAGGGGATAATGTGTTTGATTTTTTTTTTTAAATCCATGATACCTTGCTACTTTATCGATTTCATTCATTTCATTTTATTCATTATTCAATTAAAGAATTGAAATTGCTTAATACCCTGTATATGTTTGTACATTCTCATCAGCATTCTGGGGAAAGGGAAAACTGCTCTGCTCATCTCCAATGAGACCAAAATATCTGCATAAGAAGGAAAAACAAAGCTATTTACTTTACAGCCAATGAGATACAGTGCTTAGCTTGCCCTTATAAAATTATAAAATAACATGCTATTGTCAATTCCATAACTAATCGGCTATCTTTAAAGGCATTGATTTATTCCACGTTGTCTTATACATTTAATGACCTCAGGATTTACAGAGATTGTAGAATGCCCTTCTTGTCATGCTAAGGATTTACCCATCTATCAATCTTCACTCTTTAGAGTTAGGAAATATTTATTTCATCTGCATGATAAGCACTATGTCATCTTTAGTGTCATACCACCTCCAAAAGATAGTAAAATATGCAACAGCATGCGATACCCCTGCTAATGCCAGCATGACACTATGACAAAGAGAGAATCTGAAAACTTCCAAAATGTAAATGTTAAGTGTTTAGTAATATTGGGTTGGCCAAAAAGTCTGTTTGTTTTTTTCCATAAGATGGCTCTAGTAGCACCTAGTAGTCTTTAACTTTATTTGAAACAACTTTGTTAGATTGTATTGTGACAGCTGTCCTACCAGCATGCATTTAAAAAAAAAAAAAACTGATGAATTTTTGTGTAGCCATATTTATAATGAAGATGGAAGAAAATGCACAACATTTTTGGCATATTATGTTTTATTATTTCAAGGAAAATAAAAACACAACTGAAACGCAAAAAAAGATGTGTGCAGTGTATGGAGAAGGTGCTATGACTGATCAAATGTGTCAAAAGTGGTTTGCGAAGTTTCGTGCTGGAGATTTCTTGCTGAATGATGCTCCATGGTCTGGAAGACCAGTTGAAGGTGCTAGTGATCAAATCAAGACATTAACTGAGAACAATTAACATTATACCTACCACGTGGGACATACTCAAAATATCCAAATCAATAAAGTTATTGGTGAAAATGAAAAATGTGTCTTTTATTTTATAGAACAAACTGTACAGACTTTTTGGCTAAATAAAGGAGCTTAGCATTAACCCAAGGTGTGAGATGAAGCAGGTGCAATTATTTCCTACCCCTGTAAATGATGAAATAAACATATGAAGTAGATTTAGGTTGTACTCAGGTACACAAGTTCATGAACATTGAGTATGTTTTCTAACACAATTCTATGAAGTTCCAATATATTATTTGTGGAATAAGTGAATGAGAGTAATTAACACAGGGTAAATTGCAAAGAAATCCAACACATTTTTTTAAAGATTTCCTAATTTCCAGGATTCATTGATTGATTCATTATTGATTGTTGAGTATTAAACTAGTTCCCTCACCCCTCTAATAACTGGATGTAAAATGGCGGACAAGACAGACATCGCTTTTTTGGTTCATAGTAGGAGAAAAATAATTCATTAAAATTTAACAAGAACTAAGAAATGTAGAGACTGTTTTAAGCAAATGCCAGAGTCACCTAACCTAGAGTCAACTAACCTAGTTTGGGATAAAAACCTCTTTGTAGAGCCTGGCTGGTGTAGCTCAGTGGATTGAGCGCGGGCTGGGAACCAGAGGGTCCTGGTTCGATTCCCTGTCAGGACACATGCCTGGGTTGCAGGCCAGGTCCCCAGTGAGGGCCATGTGAAAGGCAACCACACATTGCTCTTTCTCCTTCCCTTCTCCTCTCTCTGAAAATAAAATCTTTAAAAAAAAAAACCTCTTTGACATATCACTTCACACCTGTCAGGATGGCTATCAACAATAGATCAACAAACAACAAGTGCTGGCGAGGATGTGGAGAAAGGGGAGCCCTCATGCGTTATTGGTGGGAATACAGATTGGTACTGTGGAAAGCAATACGGAGTTACCTGAAAAAATTAAAAATCAAACTGCCTTATGACCCAGTGATTCCACTCTGGCAATTTATCTGAAGAAACCTGAAACATTAATTCAGAAATATATACACACCCGATGTTCACTGTAGTGTTATTTACAATCATCAAGATTTGGAAGTAGCTTAAGTGTCTTCCAGTAGATGAGTGGATAAAACAGCTATGGTACATTTACACAATGGAATACTACATGGCTACAAAAAAGAAGAAAAGTTCGTCCTTTGCAACAGCACCGATGGACCTGAGAACATTATGGTAAGGTAAATAAGCCAGTCAGAGAAAGACAAATACCATATGATTTCACTAATTTGTGGAATCTAATGAACAAATTGAACCAATAAGAAAAATAGAAACAGACTCATAGAGAGCAGACTGACAGGTCTGGGGAGTGGTTGGAGGAGGGTGGCGTGATCAAGCAAAAAAAAAAAAGTCATATGGGGAGATAAATGGTAATGAAAAAAATACAGTAAAAAATGAGCTACTTAAAATTGTAAAAAAAGTTTCTTTTAAACAACAGAGTAATAAATTGGATTAAATGTTTAATATTTTTAGCCATATTTCTACAAAAAAATTGCTTATATATTTTTGACAACTGAAAAAATTAATTCGTAAGGTTAAATTTCATGCACTATAAAATTTTGAAAACTCTCCTAAACCTTTCTGGCCTCTATCTTGTGCTAGAAAAAAAAAATGAAAAAAAAGGAACACAAATATTGGGTTGGCCCAAAAGTCCATATGTTTTTTCTATAAAATAAAGAACATATTTTTCATTTTCACCAACAATTTTATTGATTTGGATATTGTGAGTATGTCGGCTATCTCCCGCATGGTATGGATAACGTTGATTGTTCTCAATGTCTCAATTTGATCATATCACCTTCAACTGGGCCACCCTACCACGGATCATTGGCCAGTGAGAAATCTCCAGCACAACACATTGCAAACCACTTCTGACACATTCAGTCAGTCACGGCACCTTCTCCATACACTGCACAAATCTTTTTTTTGCATTTCAGTTGCGTTTTTATCTTCCTTGAAATAATAAAGCGTAATATGCCAAAAATGTTGTGTATTTTCTTCCATATGCATTATGAAAATGGCTGTGCAAAAATTCACCCGTTTTGATTCTTTTAAAAAAATGCATGCTGATATGACAGCTGTCACAATACAATCTAACAAAATTGTTTCAAATAAAGTTAAAGATAACTAAGCACTACTAGAGCCGTCTTACAGAACAAACCAAATGAACTTTTTGGCCCACCCAATGGTACAAAAGGTATTAAACAAAGAGGAAGTATCCCAGTAGATCCACAATCCTCCTCCCCAGATATAACTACTATTAACAGTGTCTTACATATTTGCCCCAAAATGTTTGTGTCCATGAAATAGTAAGTTTTACTTTTGACTACAACTATATATACACAACTATGTATATGTGTGTGTGTATATATGTATATGTATATATAACTAAAGCAAATATAACTTATGGCACATATATTTTATATTATAATCCTATTTACATTACAAAACTTATATAATACATATTTATATGCTATATAAATAATAAAATCTATAAATAATATAATGAAACTTATTCACAAGTGAACATTTTACATTATACTACTGATCGCCCCCTTGCTCATTTACTAAATTAAGTTGGAGACTATTTCAAATGAGCATAAATGCCTCACTCAATAAATAAGTTTGATAACAAGTCTGTGGTGAACATCCTTGTCAAATAGCTTTGTGTCTGGGTAAGAGTATATCTGCAGGACACATTACTGGAAGTAGAATTGGTCAGCCAAAGGCTATGTGCATTGAGATAACTTTGCCAACTTGACCTGACCTTTTTTTAGTTACGAGATGACACATGGTAGTTTAAATAAGTGCTAACACAGGGAATGTAGCTAAGTGATCATTTTCTTTCCCCTTATCTTCCTTCTCCAAACCCCAACCTCAGCCAGTACCTTTTCTTGAAATATATCCATCTGGAAGGCTCCTTTCAGATCTTTCCATGCATTAAACACACCTCCCAAGTTCATTTGTTAATTCTTTGGAAATATGACAATTTTATTAATCAAAATATTACTTTGCCCAAGCGATGATCTTACACCCTTAGTATATGCCTAATAATAGAAGACTTTATATGTATGTACATATATGAGAAGGTATATATACATACATACATATGAATGATTTAAGTCAAACTGAAGAAGTCTATAAATAGGAAACAATATTTATTAGTGAATTCATGAATTAATCTTCAGTTTGTTTTTGAAGGTCAAAGAATAAGTTTTTTCAATATAGACTCTGTGCCTTACTGAAAAAGTTAGCATCTGAAAGCAACCTGAGCTTAGTCCTTGTTAAGGAAAGACCATACTTATAGATTATCACATATTTGTGAAATTCAGATACATCTTCTTTCTTAGAGAAACTTCAAATAAAGAAACAAATAGAATAATAGAGAATAAATGGTAAACAGTACTCAATTATTTAATATGCCACTAGTTTTAATACTCTTTGCCAATGTCAGTTCAGGCTTGAGATTTAAAGGTATTGGAGTTTAATTATTACTATTTTCCCAATTATTGTAGCAGGTTGTGTAATTTGATATGCTAAGATTTGCATGCAAGAGGATTATTGAGGAGTGTTCTAGAAGCATAATTCATGTGGTTACCACTTTCAGTGTTCCTCATTACTCCATGCATATTTCCATTTGTGGTGATTATCCTTCCGGCTGAAGGACTTCCTTTAACATTTCCTCAGTGCAGGTCTCCTAGCAATACATTCTTTCAGTTTTGTCTAGAAAAGTTTTTACTTCATGTTCATATATAAAATTATTTTATTGGATACCAAGTCAAGTTTAACAGCTTTTTAAAAATGTTATTTATATATTTTTAGAGAGGGGGGAAGGAGGGAGAAACAGAGGGAGAAAAACATCAATGTGTGGATGCTTCTCCCACGCCCCCAAATGGGGACCTGGCCCAAACCTGGGTGTGTGCCCTGACTGGGAATCGAACTGGTGACCCTTTGGTTTGCAGGCTGGCACTCAATCCACACCATCCAGGGCAAGTTTAACAGCTTTTGTAACTCAGTACATAGAAGATGTTGCTCCACTGTCTTCCTGACTGCATTGTTTTTTATAAGAAATATGCCAACATATTTAGTTTTGATCCTTTGTATTGCTTTTTCCTGTTTGCTTTAACTTTTTAAAATCATGATTACTGGTTTTGAGCCATTTAGTATGGTGTATCTTAGTATATTTTTCTCCATGTTTCTTGTGCCTGGGGATTATCAAGCTTCTTGTTACTACAGGTTTATAAATTTCATCAAATTTGCAAAAACTGCCGTGGCTGATGTAGCTCAGTGGATTGAGCGTGGGCTGGGAATCAAAGGGTCCTGGTTCGATCCCCAGTCGGGACACATGCCTAGGTTGCAGGCCAGGTCCCCAGTGAGGGCCATGTGAGAGGCAACCACACATTGCTGTTTCTCTCCCTCTCTTTCTCCCTCCCTTCCTCTCTCTCTAAAAATAAATAAATAAAATCTTTAAAAAAAAATTTGCAAAAACTTTCTAGATCAGTTTTCTAAATGATTCTCTCCCTTCGCAATCCTTTAAGGATTTAAAACCTATTAACTCATTTGATGTTGTCCCACAGATCAATAATACTCTTCTTTTTTGAGAATTATTTTCTTCTGCATTAAATCTTGGTTAGTTACCGTACTTATGCTTTCAAATGCACTTGCCCTTTTTCCTGCACTGTATAGTGTGTTCTTGGTCATACGCACTTATACATTGTATGCGTTTTATCCCACACATTATAGTTCTTATCTCACTAAGTTTGATGCGGGTCTTTTTTTATATCTTTTAGCATTCTACTTAATTTTTTAAACATATGGAATATCTTTAAAATGACTGTTTATGAAGTCCTGGTGTGCTGATTGCTGTATCTGGCTCAGATCTGGCATGGTTTCAATGTTTTTTTTCTCTTCGTTGTAGATAATATTTTCTTACATATCTGATAATCTTTGATTGGATGCCAGGCATTTCAAATTTCATTTTATTGGGTGCTAGATATTATGATATTCTTTTATTTTTATTTATTTTTTACTTTTTAGAGAGAGGGGAAGGGAGGGAGAAAGAGAGGGAGAGAAACACTGACGTGCGAGAGAAACATCAACCGCACATGCGAAACATACCTCTCGCACATGCCCAACTGGGAACCTGGCCCGATACCCAGGCATGTGCCCCGAGCATGAATCCAAACAGCAACTTTTCAGTTTGTAGGATGGTGCCCAACCCACTGAGCCACACCCATCAGGGCTATATTCTTACCCAGGCTGTTGAACATAGTTCTGGGATTCGATTAAGGTACATGAAAGTAGTTTGATTCCTTCATGTCTTGCTTTAGTGATTATTAGCTGCTTCTGTATTAATAGTCTAGAAATAATTATTCCCCGCTAATGAGGCAGACCATCTTAGGTACTCTGTCAATTCCCTGTGAAGTATGAGATTTTTCAATCTGCCTGCTGCTGACAGGCACTGTTTCTGGTCCTGTGTGAAGGCCAGACACTGGTACCCCTCATCTTCTTCAGCAGGTGTTTTCTTGGCCTTGAGTAGATTTCTTGTATGCATATGTAGCTAAAATCCTGAAGCAAACTCTTTGTGGACCTTAGGAATTTTTTTCTGTGTAGTCTCTCTGGTAATCTATCTTTTGCTCTAGCTGGCATTGTCTGCCTGAACTCTCACTGTGCCTCCTTAACTCAGGAGTCCTTCAGACTCCCCGCAATTCTCCCTTCTGAAAACCATGGCCTAGCCACTCTCTAAAACTAGTCATCTAGGGAATTTTTTAGCTCTATTTATTTGTTTTTTCATCCCTCAGGGTTCATTGTCCTTCCTTCCTACATGTCCAGTACTTTGAGAACTATTATTTCAAATAGTTTGTCCTATATTTTTATTGCTTAATCATTATGATGTAAAGTAGAAGATCCCAGTGGGTTTCCCCCTACCAATTAGAAAACTTATTTTTTGGCTGAGAAATTCGAATAGGGTTGGGGAGGGGAACTCTTTTTCCCGTGTCTATTCTATAGAAAGGAACTTCAACAAAAGGATTACAAATAAGCACTGGATTTGTATTTTAGCTCCATAAATTTGAAGTTAAAATCATTCTGTGTCTCAATGTATACATGTATAAAATAAAGATATTATTCATACCTATTAGACAAATTTTACTAAGCATTAAAGAAGTTAATATACTCTATTAAATAATAGAACAGTTATGTTTAGAACAAGACCTGGCAAGTAATAAATTTGCTGTAAAAGTTAATTACAAAAACCATTTTGGAGATAATATTTGAGATTTGCCTTTATAATAATTTACTTAGAGCAGGCATGTCAGCATGTGAAACTTTCATCAAAACATGGCTAGATTTCACTGTGAGGGACCTCTTATGAATTATTTGACATTTAGTTTAGTATTTTTAATATTTATCAGACCCCAAATTTTTGCTGATTTTAGTAAATTTTAGTCCATAACCCAGTGAAGTTAGTAATAATGAATGTAAAACCAAACAACCATCAAGGAAATAAGGAAAGAATTAAGATAATCCATTTGTGCAGGCAAACCCCTTGGTTGAGTGTGTATCCAGATTCCCCCAGCTTACCCTCAAAGTGCCACTTCCGATGGGGTCGGTGGTGTTTAATTTTAACTTGAGAAGAAAATTGTTCCTTTCAAAACCTCACATTTTTCTAAGCATTTCCACTTCCGTACTACTATACCAGAATAATTCAATGTTCTATTCAATAACTATTATGAAACTACCTATTTACTTAAAATTCTATAAAATCCCAATATAAGTGAGGAAGAGCCCAAGCTATACCCTTGATGGTCCACTCTACTTTCTCTTTGGTAAAGTAGCTCTGAAACGTCTGGGCGACTTGCAGCAAAATGCAGAGAAAGGTTTTCCTGACTCCTGTGAGCTTCTTCCTTTCCCCTCTTCTTTAGCAACTTGAACATAATTTATACTACATTGCCCCCAAAAAGCAATAAATAAAATCACTGATCAGCATTGTTGCTGGTAAGGTATGCTGGCAAAAGGGAATCTAGATTGACTGCACGTTCACTATACGCTAGAATTATTTTTTTAATAGTATGTGGTTCTTCTTCCCCTTTCCACACTACCAATCATTCATTATTCCCATTTTCCTGATAAACATTTTTTATTTCTATAGGAGAAATATGGGTGGCTCAGGTACTTGGCCCCATTATTTATGATCATCTAATTAAGAGATTAGAACACAAATAATTTTGATAATAACAGTGAAATTCATTCAACGTTATCTTAGTTAATTCTCACAATAACCCTATGCTATATGAGGTCCGTCTCAAAAAATCCATCCATTGTTCATATAATGAGAATGGTTTGCATGATGTCAATGTAACCTGGCAGCCAAGGAGAGTGGGCTGAAATGAGCATGCATGAACAATGACGACTTCACTGTACTAGTCAGTGGGGGAGATACACGCCCTTGAATGAGCATGTGTACTGTGTGGCTGTTGCATTCAAAATGACTAAGCAAGTAGAGCAACAAGTCTACAATCAAGTTGTGCGTTAAGCTTGAACGTTCCTCCGCAGAAACTATTTAGATGATTCAAAGGGTCACAGCTATGGCAAACTGATGATTGGCAGTTTCATCACAACAATGCGCCCACTCCTGTATCATGTCTTGTGCAGAGTTTTTAGCAAAACATCAAATCACCCAAGTGACTCAGCCTCCACTACAGCCCACATTTGGCACCCTGCAACTTATGGCTTTTCCCAAAACTAAAATTACCTTTGAAATGGAAGAGATTTCAAACCATGGATGAGATTCAGAAAAACATGATGGGGCCACTAATGGCGACTGGGAGAACTGGGTGAGGTCCCAAGGTGCCTACTTTGAAGGGGACTGAGGTGTCATTGTCCTATGTACAGTGTTTCTTGTACCTTGTGTCTTATTTTTCATATTACATGGTTGGATACCTTCTGGAAAGACCTCATATATACTGTTATCAACACATCACTTATGGGAAAAAGTGATTTTTAGAAATTTTGCACCAGGTTTCTCAATACAAAGCAGAGGTATACATTAAAGATGTACACTTACAACCACTTACAATCTGTCACCTCATATTTGTTAAACTTCAAGGCAATGCAGGCTTTTCACACTAAGCACATACAATAGGGTACCTTTAAGACAGACACATACAAAATAAGAAAAAGTTGACTTCATTCTAATAAAGTCAACTTTATTTTCCAAAAATTGTCAGTAAATAAAATCTTAAAAACAGTGTTCTCGAATTCTGTTTTATGGATATGTGAAATGAATTCCTTTAAATCAAATTAAAAAATGACTCTCCCTCAATGTGCCTTTAACTTTTAGCTTTAACAATTTTTCTGTTAAATAGGTAGTTTCTTTATGAAACAAACTTTTTGTTATTAAAAGAAAAGAAAGAACGTTCATTCTAAAAAGAAGCTACATTAACATTTGTGTTTTAAGGTTCAGCATGATGTTTAATTTGGTCTTTGTGTGACAGGTCGGGGACAATGTGCATTGTCACGTTTGTATCGTTTAGGACTTCTACAAAGTTAGGGTGTGTTAAACTATCCCCAATCTAAAAGTAAAATAGACTCGCTTTCGAGGGTACTGTTTAGGAATGGGTCAGATCTTGGGAAAGCTGTATTTCATCACTGCCCTCCTTCATTTCACCACAGAGATATACACGCCATTGTAGAAACCAAAAAGATGACTTTTTCTTTAAACTGTTTCTTCCTAGCTTCATATTTCCCATCCCTCCTTCTAAAATGGTCTCAAATATACTAAAATTTCATTTCTGAATCACTGACAGTCAACTGATATTTTCACCCTCCCCTTAGAAGGAGAGCAGTTTGCCAATTTCATTTTCAACATGTTGCTAGTTTTAAGAATTCTTTTTCTCTCCCTTTCTCTTTGCCAAAAGCGAAAAGAAGGTGTGAAAAAAGGGATCACCAGACACATCATTATAGGCATTTTTTTCTGAAACATTCCCTATAATTTTCTGGCCTTTATGTTTATATCAAGAAGTACAATGTCTGGCTAAGGAAAGAGAAATTTCTGCATCATCACCTATATAATTCTAAAAATAATAATTTGATATAACCCTACATCAATAATGATCTCTTTGTTAGTTGGCTTGACAAAGAAATTCTATCTTGTCTACCTACCAGTAATGCAAGCGATGAAAATCAGGGAATTTGGTGAGGGGTGTTCAAGAGAAGGATGATCATGTACACAAGAGTTTAAATACTTTTCTGTTACTTTTTAAGAGTGTTTACATTGATTATGGTTCTTCTGGTCAGTCTATAAAATTACCCTAAGCATAAACCACTTTTGGGAGAAGTAAGGTGGGCAGAGGAATAATAAAAAAAATTGACAAAGGTTAATTCTGAAAATACAAACAGTGGGCCAGCAATGAGACAGAACTGGGAGTGTGAGAGAGCGGGTGGGTGGGCGGGCATCTTGGCCAGGGATGAGATAGAATCTGAGTCATGCCTGAGGCTTTATAAAATTGACTACAAATAAATAATTGTCTGTTAAACATACAAAAATCAAAGGGCAAAGGAAAGTTCTTTTTTAATACCATAAATCAAATAGCCCCCCACCATAATAAGTTAGATTTTCTTAGGATCTTTCCCCCAAAAGCACACCATAGCCACATGAGTATGTAGAAATGTAGCCTCATGATATTCTAGTGGATGCTGTAGACATGTTTCAATTTAGCAGTTAAGAAAATGGAAGGGCTGTGGTTAGAAATCACTATGATTACAACAATGACCTTTGCTAGGTAACAGCAGAATGGTATGCATATTCTGTGCAAAGCACTGTGCTAAATTCTTTACAATCGTGATCTCATTTAATATTTCAAATCATTCCATTGGCTTGATATGATTCATTCCCTTGTAGAAAAAAGATGTTCAAAGTGCTTACAAACCTCCCCTCGTGTGTGCACCTTCTCAGAGGAGAGGGTCTGATTCAAATCTAAATCTTCAATCTTCTGAAATGTTATTGTTAAGCACCAGGAAGCAGTGACCCCACCGAATGCTCTATGCGATGATACACGCGTTAGTTCACAGAGTTAACTGACCCACAGAATACTGATGAGAAGTCGGGGAATCTGTATTCAAGCAACTGAGCACCCCATATTTTCCCAAAGCAGCTGCAACATGCGGCACTGGCCACACTGCGGAGAGCAGGCTGTCTGTCACTCCCGTCGTCAGCACGGTGTGTCAGGGAGCACGGGTGGGGGCCGGCACAAGTGGGGGATGCAATGGAAGGAGGTGAGTCATGCTCTCATCTCAACATCTAAAAATAATCACACCATATTAAAAGAACACATTTCCTTCTATAAAAATGAAGACATTTTTTACCTATATGCCTGTAATTTTCCAGTTCCAAACAGTGTGCCATTGGCACTGAGATGTATCCCTCGAAAATATTAACTATCATTCCAAGAAGCCAGGGAGCCAATTTAAATTGCGGCACCTACACAGGCCATTGATAATGCAGGCTGAGCAATCAGTTGGGTGCCAGGGTTGCCCTTTGAAATAACTTGAAGAGAAATGGGCATAGTTCAGAGGGTTTTTAGACACAGTTAGTATCTTTTGCCCACAAACTCCCTCACCAGAGGGCTTTAGGAAGTAAGATAATTTTGTCCACCTTCATCAAAATCCATATCTAGGCCCTCACATTTATATGAAACAGAAACAGACAGATTTCCCCATTCCTTGTAATCACAGCAATAAATCTGCCATTACTGAAGAAGATCAGACCCTGGGTGGTTTTTGAAGGGGCACCAAAGGGACAAAGGCATATGCCTGGGAGTGTAAAAATACATCTAAGATCTGCATAGTGAATCACTGGTTATTTTTAAAAATGAACCTGCATTGTTCTGAAACTTAGTTATATATGCACCGTAGACACATGGAAGTGATCTTGAATTTGTCGCTGATATCTGTGGAATCGGACAAAAAGAAAAAAAGAAAGGAATGTAAAAGGGGAAAGATTTATACAGATTTTATCCCATATCCCACGATTAGTGATCAAAAAGTGCACTGATATTCTGACAATGAAAGCCTCAAAAGTAGAGTTTTACCCCTGACATATCACCAATTGGTAACTGTCAGAATAGCAGCGTGGGAAATGTTCAATCAATAAAAACGAAGGTATTTGAATGTGTGGAAAATGTCAGAACCTTGGGGAATAGAAGGCAGGATGCAGATGTTTGTTAATTAAGTTTACAAGAGTAGTAAAATGAGGAAGCCAATCTCATATGTCATTACAAAAGAAACAGATGTTCCCCCCATTCTGACTTCATCTGTATGTGTCCCACCCCCACAATAGCTGCTACATTTTGAAAATATTTGCTTCAGTTATAAATTTTAATCAATCTAAGAACAATCCACCAAAAAATTATCAATAATTCAGTCTAGAGAAAGTGATGGGTAGTACATGGGACTGTAGTTACAGGACCAACTAAATCCACAATTGTAGCAAAAAAAAAACAACTCATCCCTTATTGAATTTTTGCCCTAAAGGTAGGTAATTGTTTCTGTCACAGATCACTGCATTCATTTGGAGAATCAGTTTTTATAGACTTTTATTCTGATCTATCAGATTTCCATTTTGCGTTGGGAAAGTACAAGAAAAAAGAGATGAGTAAATGAAGAGGGTTACAACCCAATTGCTAAAATGCAATGCCTCCTAGGACACGTGCTTTTCTTTTCAAACAAGAAAACTGAAAAATAAATCGTATACTGAAAATCACATCACCAGTGAGTGGCTCGGCAGGGACTCGAGCCCACACAGTCTAGTTGTAATCAGCACGTCCTACTGCATTATCTAGGCATGCATCCAGGTCATGGAAACCAGAGAGCCTCTCTGCTCCACCTTACTTAGACCTCATCAGGAGCATTGTGTCATTTCAAGACACCACTAATTATCTGGAACATTGACCAATCTGAGTACCCTCGAAAAGTAGACTATTGTGGTTAAGAGACTGAAAGCTATTTCTTTATTACTCATTCCATCCATGCTAACATAAGAAGTTATTTTAAGAGCTTAAAGATGTAAGACTACTTTTTAAAAATATGGTATAACTCTCAAGCAAGACTACTTTTTTAAAAATATGGTTTAACTCTCATCATCACTGATCATTAATAAAATAATTATTTTAAAATATTTTATAGGTGAATCATACTAATTTATATATCTATCTTAATTTTAGCAGTTTCGGTGAGATTATAATTATATAACAGAAATTGATTAGCCTCAGTTCTTAGGGAAAAAATTCAAACCATTGCTTTGAATATTTAAATTTTATGAGTCAATTTTATTTTGGTCTAAAATCTGACTTTCTTCCTTTTCTCACCAGATCCTTTCCTCCCACTCCAAGGCTCCGATTTGGTTACTTTTTTTTCCATGGAAAAAATGGAAATATGAATCTATCCACCAGATAAACTCATGTTTAACTCATGTTTAGTATTGTGAAATGACAACAGGGTGACTATGAAAACAGATCTCTAGTGACTATATATGTAGTATGTTGCTGCCAGTCTTCTGTTAAAATCAAAAGCAGGGTACCCTTTTGTAAGTCACTTGCTTTTATCGTTTTGTTTCATTTTCCTCAAAGCATGTATCGCTACAACAGTTATCTTGATCATTGGCTTGCTTACTTCCTGTCTTCCCTCTCTGCCCTGCAGGTGCCATGAGACCAGAAAGCTGCTTGTTTTGCTATATCTGCATTCTCCAGAACAGTGCCTGACACTCAGGAGAAGCTCATTTGTTGAATGAATGTTTTCATTTTGCTCCTTTAAAGCACCCTATTGGTGGCTTATGCTTTTTGGAAAGGAAGATGCGGTTGCAGCAACTGTAAAAGGAGATAAGCTGCAAAAGTCGTGGATTTTCATTTCATGGGTGGAAGAGATCCGTGTGCCAGACATAACTTAGCAACAGGCCAGGGCAGAAAATGTATGGAGTGAGGGGAGATCACTCAAGAAATGATAGGAACATACTATTTTAATAGTTAAGTGGTTGGGTTTAATTTTAATTCTGTTATTTACTAGCTATATGTCTTGTGACAAATTACTTAAGTTTTCTGACCTGTGGATTCCTTATCTATAAAAATAGAATAATAATAATAACTTCCTCATGGAATTCTTGCATGAACTAAACAGGATAATCCATATAAAGAGCTTAGTGCAGCACTTGGCATAGAGTGTTAGCCACCATTGTAATTATATTATAAGAAAAAAACGTTTAAGCCATTCTAGAATCTGAATAAACACACTGGGAACATTTTACTGTGCTGTTTGTTGAGGATATAGGTCCAGAATGTAACTGGACAATTAGCCTACATTTAGAGACCAATATAAGCCATAGAGCTAGAAAGTGTCACGGATAAAGAAACTGGAACTCAAATGAGACCCTCTGCCAGCTGGCTATGGGCTCTTTGTGATAACAGAACATCAGTAATGATTGCAAAACAACAAAAATAGCCACTTTGGTGTTTGGCAGGCAAAGCATGCTAGGTGCTTAACATGCAATACTTCACGCTGTCTGTCTAAGGGCATGAAAAGCTTCTCTTCAGATACCAGTGTTACTGGAACGGCAGACCTGGTGACGTCATTTACCCACGACTGACACCGCCATTTGATTCCCTCCATCTCCAGCCAAATCGTAGTCACACAGGTATATCGTAAGAGAACAGGAACGCGCACCAGTGAAATTTGATATCCAATATCTAGAGAGGGATCTGGAAAAGTCTGCACAGTGAGGGCTCTTTGGAGGCCTCAGGAGTACCACCCTGGAAAGTCCCAAGTGACATTGTATGAACTAGGAACCAGTGGGGCTCTAGACCCTTGGGGGCGCTGGAATGTAATAGGGTGTCCAATAGGAGAGGGTCCAAGACAGCGACTCGGCAGCTTTGTCTCCAGAGGTCACCACAACTCTGTGTGTGTGTGTGTGTGTGTGTGTGTTTGTGTATGCCCTGCATTTGGGAAATCTTGTACCCATGTGTCTACCCCTAGACATTTTATCTTAAAAACCACATGGCATGGGATAAAAGGTTTTCCATGTCTGCAATGTTTACATGGAATCTGCTAAAGCTGCAATGTTTGTTTTATATTTAATCACCAGATAAAAGTCAGCCTTGTTAGTTCCAGTAGCTACACAATGCCCAAGTGAAAAAATAATTTAATGAGGCACACTCTTTACCTCTACCAGGGGAACAAATACTTTTTAAATGTCTATATGCACAATGGTCTCTGAGTGAAAAACTGTGGACCCACTGTTCCGATTGCTAGATGCCAACCTTCTCATCCACAGGGCCTGATGAATAATTGATCATCACCGAGGGAGAGGTGATAGGCACAGGCAGACAACACAGGGGAATAAACAAAGAACACACAGCAAATGGGATCCATTGTACCCAATTACAGTAAAAGAATCTACTGCTCTCCTATGAGTTTGTTAGGGCTGCAGAGTTCTAACGGCTTCTTTAAAACACTTCATTTAACGTCGTTATGTTCAAATACTTAATTAAATGTTTACTAGTAAACAGATGTCAGATGTTTAGAAATCTCACTTAATGTAATTAAAGTGCATATATTGTATGCTCAGACAAATGTGCCTTGGCTTTGAGAATTCTTTAGATACTCATCAAAATCCATATTTAGCATTCTAGCACAGTTTTTTAAAGTAGTCTCTTTGTGGCAAGAAACTACTATCCATTTTTTAATGTCTCCCTAGGAGAAAGAAAAATAATTAGGGGGGATTGAAAAACATATGCAGTAAGGGCATAGAAATGTTGGTTTTCGTCTCTATTCTCTACTAGTGTACTGTCTACACTCAAATGTCTTTCCCGGCATTTCCTGTGCAATTTCACTAAGAATTCGCCTTGTAGTTATGACAAGTGGGTGGTACATCATACCAGAGGCCACCCAGTACCAGTGTGTTATTTTCCTAGTGATAACATCCTTGATTGCTTCATTAAAGTTCCGTTTGTCAGGTTTCTCTGCTATAAAACTATTCTTTTTCCCTTTGTAATTAATAAATATCTCAAGGTAGACAATTTGAGTCCACAGCCTTGCCCTGTATTTTCTTAGACTAGGTCCCCTAATTTTAGCTTCCTCTGGTAAACCTTGTCTGACAATTATTACTACAAAGTTCTAATGAGAGTTTCCATTTCCCTCATTCCTACTACACTCTCTACAGAATTTCATATATCAGAGAGCTGTCCCTTATCCTCAAGTATTTACTCCATTATGTACTGATATCAGCTTGGACACAGGGATATTTATTTTATTCTATGAGTTATAATGCAATACTGCTGTCGTTAATTTTGTTTTTCCAACTGTTTCAGTGTTGGCCATTGGACAAAACAAGAGGACTTTGGACACTGAGAGATCTTTCTGATGTGCCCTTGTGTTCAACAGCGTCCAAAGAAAAAGCATCTGAACAGCTCTGAGGAAAATTTTATTACATCCAAAATTGTATGTCATTCTATAATCATTCATATATGAGGGTAAAAGAAAAATATTTTATAGAAAATTCTAAAAATGCATATCATCTAAGCTCTTTTTCTAAATCTATTACTCAAATATTCTGAAAATAATTGAAATAATGAACTTAAACCCGAGTTTGTCGGGCTGTCACCGATCAATGAATAAGCTGACATGGGGGAAAAGGCATAACAATTTGAATGATCATTACAAAATAGTGGTAATTTGTATTTGAATGGAAATTAATCGACCGCATAATTCTAAACATATAAGCGCAAAATTCCCTATCTTTCTTTATGGAAAGGCCGAAAGATACTATTTTGTTTTTAATTTGAAATTAGGTTATAATGTAATCACAACAGTCTGTTAAGTAAACAGAGGGATTGTCACCTGAACAATTAAAAACAGGTTTTACTGCCCAACCCCTGCTGATTATTCTTTTTAAATTAAGAAATTAGAAAAAGGAAATTAAAACCATGTAAAACAAAAGGTACAAAACAAAATAGCAGAACATAAATAAGCAGCTTTCTAAGAATAAATAGTGACTTTCACCACTACAAAACATAATCTCTTGAAGCAGACTAAAATAAACTATGTCTTGCTTTCCTATTTACATAGGAGTTCTATAAGAGAATAAAATGTCAAAATGAAAGGATTTCTAAGTGTACATTAAAGAATAATAATGTGCAAACAAAAATTCAATAGATAAATTAGAATGTAAGGCAAAGGGGAGATGAAGATCATTATAAATTCATGCTACATCAAAACTAAAGACCTTAGAGGGGTAAAAAAGCACTGAAGGACACAAAGCAATAAAAATGTTTGAGATACAAAGATAAAATATCTGACAAAAACACAAGAGGAATGGGCACATAGGAAGCCATTATCCATATGTGATATATAGAAATTACTTGAGCATATTTGGTAGGGATATATAAACATTACAGTGGTGCTTCCTTAAAATCAGACTTTAACAGAAGTTCCCAGTGTTTGGCACTGATCTCAACACTCTTGAAAAATGCTGTGTGTCACTTGTGGGTTGGTTTCTTCTTTATTGGAGCATATTGCCCAGTTTAAGATAAAAGGCCTAAAGGATAAGAATGATATAATTATGGAAGTAGACTGAAGAGGTGGAACCTGAAACACACAGATGTATTCTGCTAAGTATTTGTGGAACACTCAAAAAAGAAAAAAAACTCATCACATGTGAAAAGGGAAACCTCAATAAAGCCTGAGTAAATGCCACTCAGATATAAGTGCCACCTAATACCAGTGAACCGTAGTTCCTGCTGCCCCTGCTTTTGGGCATCTCTGGGCTGTGGTTTCAGACGGGAACCACTGAAAGGCCCTGTCACTGGCAAAGGACTACAAAGTCCACCTTTACTGCGCTTTCTCTTCCTTGAGCAAATACTAGCTGACCTCATACTAAGTTTTGCTCAGATTCCAAATTGTGTTTGCTGTTGAGAATTGTAATATCTCCTTTAAATTTTGAAGCTGTTTTGTTTTGGGGTTTTGCATAGATGAGTCATGTTTGGATAATAAAAATACATTAAATTCAGAAAGAAATGTAGGATGGTGATGTGAATGGTCACTAAAGCATTACTGTTCATAAGTGAAGTTAGAAATGAGGAATCCATTTGTTAGAAGGGAAATAACATCAACATGAAATGCATTGGTTATCTTCTAAGAAATGAACATAAAAATGATACATAGATGTGCAATCTTATCAAAGAAAACTGTAAGTGGGTACTCTTGGGCTTTGTTCACATAAGTGAATGAGAATGGTACAAACTTTTTGAATGCAATATAGAAATACCTCTTATATTTAAAATATGCATATTCTCTCCACCTAATATTTCTGCTATGTTCTTTAGAAACACCCCATAATTGCTAAGAACTTTTCATTCATCATCCATTATAATAGTGAAAATGTAAAGAATCTAGGTACTCTTAAATAGAGAAACCATTAAGTAACAGTGGAAGGTACGTCAATGGATTACGTGACTATTAAAAACAATAAAATGCTCCATGTGTGTTTACAAAGAAAGCTATCTGAGATATCGTAAGGTAAAAAAATAAAAGCAAAAATCCACAAACTCTAGAGGAATACATGGATTATGTTAAAATAGAGCAAATACAGTATGGAATAGTATTCAAAAACCATTGACAATGTATGTTTCAGAGAGGGAATAGTGAAATAATAGGAAATCTCACATTTTATATTTTGTATTTCTATAATGTAATTTATGTAGTATTTGTGTTATCTTTTTAATCAGTAAAAATATGAAAATTACTTTGAAAAAAGATCAAAAGATGTTAATGCTCTAAAGTGGAAAAAAATAATGGTGGTGAATGTGTTCTCAAGGATATTCAGTAAAAAGAACTAGTCTTACTAGAGTCATGAATCTCACTTGGTAGATAATAATTTTTTTAAATTTAGATAATTTTATTAATTTTGTGAAAACTATTGCATAATAACACAGACATCATTCAACTTCCCTTGTCAATTTTGAAACTGAAGTATTACCGTTACTGACTTAAATGCAGCATCCTTCTTTAAGTTGAAGAGGGAAAACAACTTGCAATTTAGGCAGTTACCAAATTACCAAAACTAGTACAGCAACACTTAATGAGCAAAACCATTAACAATTTTCCAACTGGAGCCCCTGTTCAAATACCTTGGACACATTTTTTTATATATTACTTTATTGCTGTTCAATTACAGTTGTCTACACCCTCTCCCCTCACCTCCCTCCACCCCCTCCAAACCCACCTCCCTCCCCTGCTTCCATCCTCCCCTTGGTTCTGTCCATGTGTCCTCTATAGTGGTTCCTGAAAACCCTTCTCCCCAAAGTCCCCTACCCCCTCCCCTCTGGCTATTGTTAGATTGTTCTTAATTTCAATGTCTCTGGTTATGTTTTTCTTGCTTTTTTCTTTGCTGACTATGTTCCAGTTAAAGGTGCAATCATATGGTATTTGTCCCTCACCACCTGGCTTATTTCGCTTAGCATAATGCTCTCCAGTTCCATCCATGCTGTTGCAAAGGGTATAAGCTCCTTCTTTCTCTCTGCTGTGTAGAATTCCATTGTGTAAATGTACCATAGTTTCTTGATCCACTCATTTGTTGATGGGCACTTAGGTTGTTTCCAGCACCTGGCTATTGTAAATTTTGCTGCTATGAACAGTGGAGTGCATAGGTTCTTTTGAATTGGTGTTTCAGGGCTCTTAGGGTATAATCCCAGTAGTTCATAATTTAAAAAATTATTTTCATTAGGTAGATAATAATTTTTTAAATTATGAATTAAAAGATTTGAAAACCTTTCCTAGTTGGCCTGACTCCTTTGTGTTCTATAGCTGTTGGCTTATATATCATCTCACAACTGCCCCCCCCACCGCCGGCCATCCTGGTTAACTTACGTACCATGATTCACTCTCTACCATAAGGGCTGCTTTAGTTCCTTCACCCGACTCATCAGTCTATAGGACTAATTGTTAGTTTTCCAGTCCATTTGTTGCTATCTAGAATGTAAGATTTTTTTGTCTTTGTGTCCCCATAGGATAGTGCTTCTCAAAAGGCACAAAGTAAGCACTCAGTACCAAAATAAAAGAATGGATGGATGGGTGAGCAAGTGTTATGGTGGAAGGCATTGGAGGATTTAAAGAACTATGATGCTTTCTTGGTAAATGGCACCATAATTAACCCAGCTGGCCAAACTAAAAACCTGTGACTCCTGTGGATTCCTCTCCTTTCCTCCCCATCCAAAGTCTAGTCCATCAGCAGTTTCTCTCCTCAGTAGATCCTGAATCTCACTACTTCTCCCCATTCCGCTCACTACCACCATCATTGATGTCACCATCAGTTCAAGGTCAAAGTGCTGGTAGAGCCTACTATTTCTTTTCTCTTGCTTAAAACCTTCCAAACACTCTCGTCAACTCCCAAGATCCTCACCATCTAGCATTCCCTCCTGCAGTCACCATATTCCAGGCACCCTCTTTCTCAGAATGAAGAGTCTGATCTAGAGCCCTACGATTATTGTTCATCCCTCTATTGTTCAGCCTCTATATGATCCTCTTTAAATTGATATTTCCTCATACATCTGTCACAATTTTCAGGTCTCTTCTTTAATGTCAGTTATTGCTACATATCCTGGCCAGTATATCTAAAATTATTGCACACACACTGAAGTACATATATATGTATAAACATACATACATACATACACACATACATACATACAAAAAATCCCCTGCTATCACATTCACTCTCTAGCTCTTTGGCTAAGTTTATTTTATGTATACCATTTATTAATATATGAAATTATTTATTAACAAGTTAACTTGTTTTGGGTTACCAGAAATTAAGCTCCACAGGGTAAGTAACTTTGTCTTTCTTGTTTATCATCTTGTTCTCACAATCTTTCTATACAATAGTTATTTGTTGAAAGAATGATGGAATGAAACTCTTCAGATAGGAGTATTTTTATCACTATAAAAGTTACTATGCTTCTGGTCAGATATATTTTTCATATAGAAGGCAATATCAAAGAATAAATTTTAAAGCTCAGCTCTTCAGAAATTATTTCCTCTATTCTTAAACTAATAATTTTGTCATTCTTCATCTCATTGCCCGTCCACTCCTTTGTTGGGGAAGCGTTTTCTTATCATTATAATTAGGTCAAATGGCTCTATTACACACTCTTAAAAGCATTCTTTAACTTCTCAAATACTCCCTAGCTGAGTTTTAATTTACCTAATTTTTAAAAGCAAAAATATTTTTTCCATGTCTACACCATCCACTAGATCACCAGATTCTAATGCTCTGAGGACAGAGACAATGGGCATTTTGGTTTACCATTTAATCAAAGTGTTTATAACAACAAGTGGCCTATCTAGACACTCAGAAATATTTCTTCAGAAAATAACTCCCCCCTTGTGTCATTCCTCATCGTCTAGTATAAAATACATGAATATTAAAGTAGTATGTATCCAAACCTTAGAATTAAACTATTACTCATCAACATAAACCATATACATATTATTTAATGAGCTGACCGATGGGTCCTCTATTTTTCCCCAAAGCAAAACTCTGGGAACAAAATCTGATTAATTTAATGTCCCTTTTAGTTGAATCTATGTAATTAAGATTATTATGTGATGAAACTGCAGCCTATAAATTTACAAGAGGGGATGAAGTAGTTTTTTCCTTCCATGTTGAATGCAATTCCTCCTGTTGAGGTATGTAATGAGCTCCATTATTTGACTTTACAAGAAATCTCTCCTTATATCAACCAATAAAGAAACTCTTATTCCCAAATTTTCTATATTCCATTACAGTTGCCAAAATTGATTCTGTAAGTATGCAAATGTGTTTATAAATCCAACTATTGACAAATATCTTTTTTGGTTCTATTACATCCTAGCCATCGAAATGTATTCTGTATATCTACAAAAAAAAAATAGTTTTTCTAAATGTAGCACTCGGAAAGAGCAGTTGGTTAAACATTTTTCCTTTCACCTTCCTTTCACATTTAATGATTCATACTTAGCAGTGTCAGCATTGACTACAGAAACATAAATTTAAGTTCTCTCAGAAGGTTGGATATTTTGTCATTTCCTGAGAGATTAAAGGAAACCAAGCCCAACTAGCTACACTCACTTTCTAGGTTGGTAATGTTTTTACTTGTACATGAGTTTTCATGATAAATTTAAGTCTGATAAATCAAAATAGTTTAAAAAATTAAAGCTCCATTATCACACTACTGTGATTTGAAAAAATTCATCTTAGAAAGTCTTTATTCGTATCTTTTAAGTATTTCTTTGGTCTACTCTGGGGTATAAACTCAATTAGAAAATACAAAAAGTATTTGTCTTATAGGTATAAGCTCATTGCAATGTTGTGTATAATACAGAAAAATAACTGAACCTAACTGTCTGAAGATTTTGGAAATGACCAAGTAAGTACTCATGTAACTAAAGAAATTTTTAGGTATATCCTAAAAATTTGAAACTAAAAGTCTCTATTTCTAAATCAATACAGGAATATATAAAGTCAACTTAAAGAGGCTATTTAAGACAAAAAGTTAATTTGAACCTGAATCTGAAGATTTCATACAAACATATATACACATATGTAAGTATGTCTAGGTATGCCTACGTGTATGTGTGTTATTCTTAGCAAGGAAAGGGAAAAATGTTTTGGGTAAAAATGTAAGCAAAGAAGAGAAAAAGGCAAGATTTGTGTGATTTCAACACTTGTCTACTATGCGCCAGGCCCAGAGCTCAGTACTGATGTCACAGTGGTAGAGAGGAGAGTTATGGCCCTTGACCTCATATAACTCACTGCTTACGGCATCACCACACCAAACTTCCTTTTAAGTATAGGTACCCCTGCTCCATAAAATACTGTGTATGCGGTTGTTCCGTAACACCTGAGACAAGGGCCCAAAAGAAGCCTGAGTGCTCAGAGAGTTTAGATACTAGTCAAATTTAACTATCATTATCTGTATTGCAGAGAGAGCTTTCTGAGAAAATGACATTTTAGAGAAACTATGAATGATAAATAAGAATTGAACTGAAAAATGGGAAGACACATTGGGGAAAAGGGCATTCTTGGTGAAGAGAATGATACCTCCAAAGGCCAAAACGTTACAAGGGGGTTTTGTGAGCCCCAGAACCTGAAAAAAGGTACAATGTGTGGGTTGTACAAGGCAAGAAGGGAATGGCAGGAACTGAGACAGAGGAAGTGGGCGGGAACAACATTTTCTAAACTGATGGAATATTTTAATATAACAATGATGGGAAACCACTACAGGGTTTTAAGCAAGGGAATGGCAGAGCTTTCTTGGTTGACGAACACTCAAATCTGGTCTGTTGAGCAAGCCCATTTTTAAACCAAGGCGAGTGCAAAGGGACCACCATTGCCATCCCATGGGTCACTCTGATGTCTCAAACTCCATGCTCACAAATCACACTGGGCTCTTCCACATACATTTTTCATTGTAACGTGACTAATGGGCTCTCTGGTTTCTGCTGAATTCTTCTCATTTTCTGTGATCAAATCAAGAATTCTTCTCATTATTGTGATCAAATCAAGTACTGTTGTCTTGAGTGGATTAGGTCTGCAGGGCCGGGTGGCGTTGCCTGAGTGACCCCTGGCCTCAGGGTCCCATTTCTGAGTCAACCTAAAATTGTGTATGTACTCTGTAGAGCAAGATGCTGCCCCTGAAGTGTATAGAAAGTGCTCACAAAAATAAAAAAAATTATTATAATATTAAGTTTAAAATGAATACAACCCTGCTAGCATGATCATATCATACTTTAAAACTAATAAAAGGAAATATAAAAGTTGTTAATAGTTTCTATGATTCTATATTGTCATCTGCTGTTAATCATGATTACTAATTCTTTTTTTAAAAGATTTTATTTATTTACTTTTAGAGAGAGTAGAAGGGAGGGAGAAAGAAAGGGAGAGAAAAAGCAATGTACAAGAGATACATTGATCTGTTGCCTTTTGCACACCCCCAACTGGGGACCTGGCCCACAAACCAGGCATGTGCCCTGACTGGGAATTGAACCCATGGCCCTTCGGTTCACAGGCCAGTGTCCAATTCACTGAGCCACACTGGCCAGGGCTGGATTACTAATTCTATTTAGAAAAATAAACACATTAAAGAAACTTTATTTTTTGTAAAAAAGTAAATATTTTCTCCTCTAGTAGATGCCAATACTTAAACAGAGGGGTAAAATTATGAATTCTCTTAGATTAAATGCTTCCTCCAACTTTACTTAATGATGCATAATAAAAATGTATCCTTTATATAAGAAATTAATCTTTCCATTACGTGTCATCACCTGAAGCATCCTCAGAATATAATTGTTTCAAGATTGATGAAAACTGAACTTTAAAGCTCCAAAATTAAGG
The DNA here is from genome assembly GCA_004026765.1 of Micronycteris hirsuta. Classification (NCBI taxonomy): domain Eukaryota; kingdom Metazoa; phylum Chordata; class Mammalia; order Chiroptera; family Phyllostomidae; genus Micronycteris; species Micronycteris hirsuta. Next base: position 130,492 of record PVJI01001996.1, on the reverse strand, counting down.
ATACAAAGTAGATATTTTTATTATTGTTCAACTTTTATCCTTGAAAATTTCCCTTTAGCATTCTAATTCAAAGAGAGTTACAAACATCTACTGGAAGTAGACTCTGCATCCCTTCCTGAATGCTTACTCTTAATTTTCCTTTAGTGCCAAGAGTCCTAAAATTTTTCTCATCAGCCACTTACTGAGAACTCTCTCTCCCTCCACAGTCCCTGGAGAGTGTGCTCTATCCCAATTCTCTTTGCCCATGGACCCAAAACAAATTATTTAAACTCATTTCATCTCAGTTTTCCAGACTGAAAATTGGGGATGATAAAGGTACCTCCCTCACAAATTGTGAGGATAAAATTAAATAATCCATTAAAGTGCATACACGGTCCCTTACCTATGTATTTACTCAGTAAACACTAGCAACCAGAGAAATAATGAATATAACTAGCAACTAGCAACCCTCCAGGCTGGGTTCCCAGGGAGGTGGACTCCGAGGGGGAGATTAACACGCAGGAAGTTCACTTAAAGAAGCTCTGGGATCAGCACCAATTGAGAGGAAGGCACAGGAAGCAAGCAGAGTTGGGAGGAGAGAGAAGTTGATTCTTTCCCAGCAAATGTTACAGCTGTCCTCACAGGGAAGCTGGGAAAGACTTCCGGTGCTATTCTACTTTGCCTCATGGAGTCTGGGCCTCTAGCTTCAAAATTCAACCAGTCACTGTGGACAGGCTGTTCACACCAGGAAGCAGCTCTTCCCAGCCTAGGGAAATTTCTGGAGAGGATTCACAGTCGCGGACTGCGAGCGGCCAGTACTGCCAGCGGCTGGGGCATCGTTTCTTTAGTCCTGAAGAGGGGTCAGTGCTGCTCATCACGGTGCCTCTCCCCACGGTCGAAGAGAAAGGCAGTATGTGGTGGTGTTTCTCTTCCCTCTGGACTCCCATCTGCACTCATTCCTCCCCCGAGGGACTACGTTTCTTACAATGTGAAAAAGAGCCTTGGCCGCAGCATTACTGCATTTTCCTCCTTACTCATCTCAGCGGATGTCTCTCCTCTATTTCTATCATGTATATCTTTCTGAAATTGTTTCGCTACCATGTCATGTATGCAAAGGTTATTTATCCTTTTAAAATGTGTTATTCTTAATAGCTTCTCGTCCTTTTAGCCAACTTTACAAATGGCTCTAGGATATTAAAAATGATATATTCTCACTTGGAGGAGAATGCGTAAAATGTAATTTGAATAGGCAGTTAAACACGTTTCCCTGAAGGTTATCATTTGGTAATTTGGTATTTTAATATCAGTGTCAGTTCTTGACGTGGCCTGCCTCTTTCCGAGCAGACCCATAGAAACAGTATGTCTCTGAGCAATTTCCTGGCCGAAGCACGCTTTATGACGCGTCCCCGATTATAGTTATCTGCCTTGCACTGTAAAGAACCAGTGTTGTACACCAGTTCTCTATTAACAATTACAATGTGTACAGATTATCTTTGTTCCAGAACATCTCAAGGGTCTAGGCTGTTTTTGTATGATAACAGCTCATTGAGATCCCAATTTTTTTTAAAAAATTCAAAGAAACGGATAGGAAAAAACTGCTGTCTCACCATCAGTTTTTAAAAGGAATGTGTTTCAACACAAATGTAAGGATGGCTCTTGGGAAGAAAAACCCTCTCTCACCAGACGAAGAAACAGAAGAGGAGGAGAAGGGAGACGATGAGGGAGGAGGACGGGGAGGGCAGAGGGAGGAAGAAGAGGAGGCAGGGGGTTATGTCTCAAGGGAGGTATTAGTAGAAGAATCCTAATATTCTGTCTCTAAAAGAGAAAAAGTAAAAGTTTTTAAAATACTCTTTCACGCTTTTAAAAATAATTAACTGATTGGATAAATATTAAGATTTAAATTAAAAAAAAAACATGACTCAGCAGTAATACTTCAAGTATGCCAAAATTTGATTTTGAATGAGCTCCACATTCTAAATACTGATGCTAAGGTCTTAGCAAGTAAAGAAGCCAAGTTTTAATGTTTAAGAGCCTGCATTTCTAAAGTCTCTCTCACTCACACTAAATACATCAATTTTAATTTCCTCAGTTATCAAGGTCTTTGTCTTTACATTGAGTTTAAGGTTAGAGTAAAATGACTGGATTTCATATGTATCTAGGAAAGGGTATGTAAGTCAGGTCAATACAGATACCGTCGAGGAGGTATACAATGTGCTAAGCGCTATGAGAGCACAAAGTTCCAGTACAGGAAATAAAAAATGGAGAAGACTGCTTATTATTGTGCCAACCACTTTTCAGGGGACAGGGAATGTAGCAGTAGTTTTTTTTTTTCAATTAGTGTGATGTGAAAATGAGGCTAACGAGAAAAGGCAATAGAGACAAACAGGTCTAAAAGCATGCTTTCTTTACCAAGTGGAAAAGAATACAAATAGCAGGTAAATAGTATGCTTTTCAGTGCTCAGAAAAATGAAGAGTGTTGATTTTGGAGAAAAATAATGTAATCGGCATTTGTAAGAGATAGCAAAGTCTCTCACTCTACAGGTTTAAACAACAACAAAAAAATAGAATTTCATTTTGAACCAAAATATTCTTATTGATAGATGGCTTCAGGAGCAGCTGAATCCAGGTGCTCCAAAGGTCTTACCAAGACTAAGACTTGTTCTTTTCATCTCTTGGCTATGCTGTGCTGTGTGTGGGCTTCATTTTCAGTGCATACTTCCTTTTCCTGGCAAAACGGATGTCCAGGGCTCCAACCTGGCATTCTATTCTCTCGGCAACCACATGACAAAGAAGGCTTCCTTTCAGTTCTTTTGATCGCAAGCTCCCAGTATATCAGAAGTTCTAAATGAAACAACCTAGGTCAAGGGTTCATCCCTACACCAGTCTCTATAACTGGAGAGAAGCCATTCTTGTGTCAGTGTTTATCTGAATCCCATAGAATGCAAAAGTTGTATTTTCTCAAGGGGAAATCAGGGTGCTGGAACCAGAAAATGGAACCAAAAGCCTGTTTACTACCAAAGATAAAAATAAAAGAATTCAATCCGAATTCAGTGAAGGATGTTGAAAGAGAAAGGGAGGTCAAAATTAAGTACCTTCTTCCCTAGTGTTGACTCTTCATTCATTGTTACTCAAAAAACTAGATCCAGATTTTTAGAAGGGGAGAAGTATGCCCAGATAACATATTTTCTTTCTCTTTTTTAAAGATTGTATTTATTTTTTAGAGAGAGGGGAAGGAAGGGAGAAAGAAAGGGAGAGAAACGTTGACGTGTGAGAGAAACATCAATATTTGCTTCTCATGTGCCCCCAGCTAGGGGCCCGGCCCACAACCCAGGCACGTGCTCTGACTGGGAAGCAAATCAGTTACCTTTTGATTTGCAGGCTGGCACTCAGCCCACTGAGCCACACCAACCAGGGCCCTTCTCTCTTTTTCTTCTTTCCTTTCTAATCGACTTACAGATAAGACCTATATACTGATACTTTGTGTTTTGTACTTGATGCTTTAGTTGAACTGTATCAAAACTTAAAAGAAGAGAAGACATATTCCAAACTCCCAAGAGATGGCAGTGAGTGGCATTATACCTGTAATTGGGAGTGGCGGGTGGGAGTAGTAGAGAGGAGACCAGAGAGGTGAAAAAGATGACAAGGAACAAAGCATATAATAATCGGGAGTAAGGGAAGAAAAGAAAAACAAAATAAAACAACCACACAGTCTAATGTGCAAGAGAAAGTTACCACGATATTTCTCTATGATAACTTTAATAAGTGGCTTTATTGGGTTGCAATTTTATTTTTTCCAATTACCTCTCTTATATTTGTTTAACCTGATAAACAAAGTGTCCTATACAATTAAATGCTTCTGTTACCGAGATGTCTGAGGCACCAAGCACGCCTCACAGTGACTGGCAGTGTCTCCCTTCAACCCCAACTTAATTAGGCTTGTTGAGTTAAAGCTCCATAAGGCAAACATTTTTTATTCAGCTATGAAAACGGTGATTAAATTGGATATGGAAGAGAAGGAAAAAAATACACAGATAAACCTGTGAAACATTGTTAATTATCGAAGACTGTAGGTCTGATACAAGAACAAAGTGTAGCCAGTGTCCAGTGATTTACTCATGAAATAAATAGGGAACAAGTAGAAAATAACATTATAACCCCAGTTGTATGTACACCAATTTTCAGAGCATGGATAATAAAATCTGAGCATGGATACTTGAGATTTTGGCACTAAATGCTATATTTTATCAACATATAAAAGTATATCTATATTCACCTATGTATATGCGCATATAAAGTGTTGAGGATGATCTTCAGACTTAAAAAAAAAAGCATAACAAACATTATCAGCAAGAGGAACTTCCCATCATAGGTAGTTGAGTGAATGATAGAAAAGCACCTGTTGAGTTAAATGAGGCTATACTTCAGACTACTAAAAGCTTGGCTTTTGAAATTACTGCGTTGTTTTCACCATCACAGAGAAATGGGCTCAGTGCCCAAGGCTGTCGATAAACTGTGGTAGTTTTTATTTTTAAGAAGCACAGTAATTAGCTATGGACACACTTTAGACTTCTAGGCCTGAGGTGACTGTTAAGCACAACTTAACAATCATTACAGAAGGAAGCTCTCTGCTCCTCCCTGTCCCGCGCACAGCTGCGTGTCCCTGTGGGGTGGCAGTCGCATCCATGAGACACGGCAGTGAAGTTCAGAGTAAAGGGATTTGGCCATACTGGGCATCTAGTTACCAGGGTTACTTTTAACTCTGGCAAAGAGGATACTGTCGTCATAAGTGACTCCTTCACTGACCTCAACTACATGGTCTACATGTTTCAGTATGATTCCACCTGTGGCAGAGCAGGGTACAGCCAAAGCTGAGAATAGGAAGCTTTCTGTCCGTGGAAGGCCCATCTCCATCTTCCAGGAGCAAGCTCCTGCCCGCATCAAATGGGGTGATGCTATGCCGAACATGTTATAGAATCCGCTGGTGTTTTCACTACTTTGGACAAAGTTGGGGCTCACTTGAAGAATGGAGCCAGAAGGGTCTTCATCACTTCTTCCCTTTCTGCTAATGACCCCATGTTTGGGCATAAACCAGGAGAGGTTTGACAAATACCCTCAAGATTGTCAGCGATGCCTCCTCCACCATCAACTGCTATGCTTCTCTGGCCAAGGTTATTCATGAGAACCTGGGCATCATGGAGGGAACTCAAGTTCACATTCATGCCATCAAGGCTACCAGGAAGATCATGATGGTCCCCATGGGTAACTGTGGCATGATGGGCCTGGAGATACCTAGAACATCATCCTACTGGGGCTACCGAGGCTGTGAGCAAGGTCACCCTGAGCTCACGGGCATGGCCTCCTGCGTCCCAGCCCCACAGTGTCAGTTATGGATCTGATGTTCAGTCTGGAGAAAGTTACTAAATATGGTGACTTTAGGAAGGTGGTGAAGCAGGCATCAGAGGGCTCCCTATAGGGCATCCTGAGCTCTGCTGTAGAAGAAGCTGTCTCCTGTGACTTTAATAGTAACACTTACTCTTACTTTTGATGCTGTGGCTAGCATTGCCCTCTATGACTACTTTGTTTATCTCATTTCCTAATGTGATAATTAATTTGGCTACACAACAGCATGGTGGGCCTTATGGCCTCCATGGAGTACAAATGGTCTCCAAGGAGTAACGAGCCTGTGGACCAGCAGCCTCAAGGAAAACATACGGAAGAAAGAGGCCTTGAGCTACTGGGGAGTGCCTTCCCTAACTCAATCCCTAGCACACTGAGACTCTTCTGCTCTCAGCAATTTCCACCCCAGCCCCTGCAGAAGTGGAGGAGCTCAGGGAGCCACGCCTCACTGTGTATCGTCAGTAAAGAACACCGTGCCCAGTGAAGAAGAAAAACAAACCAACAAAAAGAAACAAATAGTTTGTAAGTATTCAGAACTGGAAGTAGAGATCAACAGGGGCTAGGATGAGTCCACAAAGAAAGAGTCAGGTCAGACGGGCTGCATTCTCCTTTGGACGTGGATTCTAGATTTGTGGATCATGTTCATCTGGACTTAGCAAGGCATTTGTCACATTGCACAAGATAACATAGCCTGAATAATCATACATAGAAATAGATTCATAAGTGCCTAAATAATCATATCAAAGGTCCTAGTTCAAAGACTTTAAATCTGACAGCACAATTTTCTATTTTTTCAAATGTCTCTTTTCTTTGTTTCTTTGTAAAGATAGCTACCACATTTCAGCACCTACTACGTACTAGGCTTGTGCTAATCCCTGGACATGAATTTTATCCTCACATCATCAATGAGATAGATACTCTTCAAAGTTTACATCACCTAAATTGAAAAATTTGCCCAAGGTCACCAAGCTATAAGCAGGAACTTTAAGTTTTAAAAATTTGCCAATTATATGAAACTGGAGAAATAACAAATTCGTTCAATTACAGAATCAGGCTCTCAAAGAATCGAAACTCATTAGTATATCAAATGGAATTTGTAGACATTTTATTTGTTAACAATCTCATTGTGAGTCAGTAGTATCGACATGGCTGCTAAGAAAATCAAAAGATTCTTGGGTCATACTGTGGGATAACTATTGAAGAAAGAGAGACGGCATGCTTGCTTTTTTAGTATTTTCAGTTCCAAATTCTACACCTTAATAAGGGGTGTATCTATCCGGACTCTTGCCTTTGTTAACGACAGAAACTCCATATGCAAGAAGGGGAATTTTGGCTGACAGCTGAGAAGAATTCTCAGGTAACCTACAAATCTGAATAAGGAGCTCCTGGAACCCTGACTTCAATCATGGAAAATAGGGTCTCGGAGTCACCAAATCTCTTTCTGTTTTTAATATTTGATTTCTGCTTTTCCCTGCTTCCTTCTGCATGTTGGTCTCATCCTCTTCTAGTTCATAGATGCCTCCATGGTGGCCAGGGAGCACGACCACCAGTTCTCAGCTTGGCATGTCCAGCTGAACGAGAAAGCTTCATTTTGTCCAATACCCATATATCAGTCCCTGAGAAGAATTCTGTCTGGCCATGTTGTAGGCATATAAAAACATGTTTACCAGTCACTACTATCAGGGAGATGGGGTAATATTGCCCACTCTCAGGGCAGTGGCTGAGCAGAATGTGGGGTAGAGCAGTATCTGTTGCTAGAAGAAAGTAAACGGAAGAGTTAGCTGAGCACATCACCCTCTATACAGGAGATGTGCAGGCAGGAAGAGGGAAGGGGCAGAGAACTGCAACTCTACACTTTGCGGGCCCAATGGAAAACCAAAGGCAGTTCCTTCGGAAAAAGCAAAGTTCAGAGAAGAAAAAAAGGATTGCTAAAAAAAAAAAAAAGGTAAACTACTTCTATATCATTCAAAGGGTAGAATTTGAACCTTTTTCATTGGAAGAAAGATTTACTTTTAAGAAGACTTCAGCTTTACAGTATTTTAACTTTCAAAGCTCAGAGCATCCCAGGTTTCTCTAGAAGAACGCTGTCATTTCCAGTTTGAAGACATGGGCCCTTTCACCATTTGCCAGGGGTGTCGCAGACAGGTTATGAACGTTGGATGAAGGGTTGGACAAATTACCTTAAGTGAGAGGCAATGGGTAAAAACCCAATCAGATCTGAGTCAGGTATAAGTATAAATCTAATCTTTAGCACTAATTACCTATGTAACCTTGGACAAATTGTCTGCCTCCTCTTAGTTTCATTCATTTTTTTAAAAGATTTTTAAAATTTATTTTTAAAGAGGGGGAAGGGAAGGCGAAAAAGAGGGAGAGAAACATTGATGTGAGAGAGACACATTGATTGGTTTCCTCTCACACGCACCCCGACCAGGTACCGAACCCACAACCCAGGCATGCGCCCTGACTGGGAATCAAACCGGCGACCATTCACCTTGAGGGACAACAGCTCAACCAACTGAGTCACACTGGTCAAGGCTCTCGGCTTTGTTTTTGAAAAAGATATTATTATTCTTACTTTGAAGGACAATAGCGCATAGTAGAGGTACCCTACACAGATCTGCTTGTATATAGACAGTGCTCAGTAAATTACAATTTATCTGAATAAATATGCACATAAGCACATGCACACACACACAAGTATATCCTAAGATTCTCTGACATTATTGATATATGGAAGCATGCCATACCCAACCCCAGTCATGGCTATATAAGTACCTATGGGTTTAGAATGATAGACAGCCTGGGAGTGGAAGGATGGCTGAGTGTACATAGTAAGAAAGTTTCGTGAAAATGTGTCAAGACTGCCTAGTATCTTGGAATTTACTGTTTTAGTGGCCTAGCATCCTTATGGTAGATTTCAGAAAATTTACATTGGTACATAGCGTCTAAACATGTATTTCAGGAGGATTAAATGAGATAATAAATGCAAAATTACTTAGAATAATTCCTAGTACCCAATTAGTGCTCTATAAAAGTTTATTATTATTTTAATTAAAGTTTTATCATATGGTCTCTTTATACTAGAATGTGAGCTTCTCAAGACACACAGCATATCACATTAATTGTTTTCTCTAGAGTTTAGTATAATGGCTGGTGCTTTATAGGCACTTCCATAAAAGACAGGGTGGGGGAAGGAGCTGTGGTGTCATTAACTAAAACCACATGATGAGGCCACACAGTAAAGATTATGACATAAATCTGTGTGTGCATAGACATCTGCAAGCTTGAATTAGAAGTCATTGGTAATAAAACAGGTGAAATGAGTGTAGCAAAAAGATGAGGACCAAAAAGGGTAAAAGACCAGGGGGTAAAACCGACCAGCATTCTACTTCTGCACATTTCAGAGGCCGATATTTGTGTAACTTAGAACAGAAATCTATGAGTAATTCGATGAAGATGTTCACTTTCTGTATTGTACATTTGTATTTCATTCCCTCAGGGTTTAAGTTTCTGTGATCATTTCCGTTTGATAGAATACTTTGACAGTCGCTCTATTTGCTCTCTAAATCAGGGCTTGAACCATCAGCTAGCTGGTACTTACACCAGCCTCGAAAATTCCAAATCATCTGCCAATTCCCTGCAGACATTTGTGTTTATCACTTTTACTCTAAAGAATGACTTTGCTACATTTTTCATGCCATGGCACACAGACAAAATGATCATACCTTTTTAGTGTAGCCCCTGAACTAATGGAAGAAGCCATTAAGAGATTGCTGGTTGCCTCCAGAGTTCCTGCTGCCCCAAGCCCTGCCCTGCAATCCTCAGGGCTGAGGGGAATAACATTTCAGCAGATCTGTCAGCAAATGGGGCTATCTTTGGGACAGGTCATTCCAGTTGGGAGGCTCTACTCTCAATTCTCCCTGTGGAGAGACTGACAATAGATTCGTTTATTCAACAAATATGTAGGATAGCTACTCTTCTCAGTATGGAGATGCAGCAATGAGCAAGAGAGAGTCGCTGCTCTCCAGAGAACAGGCAGACAAATGGCTAAGTCAAGTTTACAAGACGCAGGGTCCCAGGACTTAGAATCTGCATCACCTGGCTCAACCCACAGATTTTTGCCAAGGAAAGAAATGTTCAGGGATCTATACTATATACTTATATTTTTCATTCCTTGATGAAGAAGGCAATTGCCAGGTTTTCTAACTGACATGTTTGTCAATTTGGGCTCCATTAAATTGTGAGAAAATTTTTCTTGAGTGAAAGTTGCATTTGAAACTTTTCTCACTAGTATGTTAAAAGGAAGAAAAAATATTCTAGGGTCAATACAACTCTGAAGCAGGCTTCTCTTTTTCACACGGGACCTCAGCATCCACCAACACCTTTGGGGCGGCTGACGCTCCTGCTCACAGCGTGTTGTAGGAGCAGATAAATTGTCACCAGCATGGACCAGGTGAGAAAGGACCCTGCGATCACCAAGGTGAGACAAGCTTGCACACAATTGCTAATTACAGAGGCAACTTCAGTTTTCATTAAAGCTGATCCCTGAAGATCTCTTCGCGGGGACACTTGGTTAATTATTTACTTAAATCACTGTATATATTTGAAAATAATCATCTTATTGCACTTATTTATTCTATTTATTCAACAATTCAAACTTTTCCCTAATTCTTATAATGACAGATGATGAATGGTAAATTATAGCTTTATGTATTGAGGACTTTTCATATATCTGAATATGGGTCAACGCAGATGACTATCCATGTAAAGATCAATTGTTAAGCATAATAACAGAGGGGTAAATGTAAATATTCTCACTGGCCCTGGATAAATTAATTCATATATTTTATACATGGTAGCAATCAATGTGCTAGAGAGGATCAAAGACAGGATTTAAATGTAACTCCAAAGCCCACAGACATTCCAAACTTTGTAAAAATTTGGAATTTACCCCAAATTTCCTTATTTTTCTATTTACTTTTCAAATATTTAATGTAATTTAAGCATAAATATACTGTCTTAGGTGTTCAGTGTTTAGATTAGAATATAATGTGTTATAAAAATCTTTAAAAGCTAATCAATCTGAGTTAGATAATGATGCATATAATTTTACTAATTAAGCCCATTTTGGGACTGATGTTCGATTCAAGTGTTCAACTGCAAAGAAGAACAGAACATCAACCCTGTGAAAAATCCACAATAACAAGAGGAGTTGAAAGTTAGCCACTTGGGTTTTTTATGCAGCCTTGAAAATACAGTCCATCTGTTTTGAAGCAAGGGGGAAGTCTTCTCTGCTCCATAGAGGGAAAACAGGGATGATCAATTTTAGTGTTTGCCGTGAACCAAGACGTGGTGTTAGGGTGTATCTCAAATCATACTGTGCATCTCAAATCACCTGGAGACCTTGTTGCAATGAAGACTATGACTCAGAAACTCTGGGGAATATGGGACACTTGAGGTGGGTTAAAGCTGGCCTGTGCACTCCGCTTTTCTCAGTGAGCTCCCATGTGGTGCTGATGCTGCTGGTCCTGACCTTGAGCCACAGGTTCTCCACAACACGTGAGAGTGCCTCCTCCTTACACAGGTGTCAACGTTTGCTCGGGAGGTGTAGCGCTTCAGCCGCCATCTCCCAACTCTGTCGTGCTTTCAAATTGCAGTAGGGTGGTGAGGAAGCACTTCTGGTTCCACCACCTAGAGGTCAGGGAGCTGAAAATAATCTGCTAAAGAAATACCTCCCAGGAAGTTGTAAATATAATGAACCCAATATTTTTATTTTTGGAGAAGAGTTTGAAATTCATCTCAAATTATCTCAATCTGTATTTTCTACTTTGCTCTTATGAAAGTCTATGTTTTTAATATGGTTGCTTCTCTTGAGTTGTGCCATTTAGTAAAATTAAAAGAAAAAATAATAATGACTTGAGAAAATGGTGTGACTGAAGAAATTAGGTTAGTCTAAACCCATCTACAAAAGGCATGGGAAGTGTAATCTATCCTTAGCATGACTTACTTTTCCCAGACTCCATGGTAAAGTAACTGCTCTGTTTGCTACCTAGATGCTCAGTAGCTTAAAGAGTTGCCAAGGTAACTATTACTTTGTTCAGTATCAGAGTAAATAAGAACCAAAAATACCCCTGAAATTTCATTTTCTGTGTTACCATGTCATTTGGGGTAATAGTAATGTAGGTTTTTCTCCTTCCTCCCTCATCTTCCAACTGTTTTTTTCTACATCACTGCATCTAATGATTTGGTTTTCCAGAAAGGATGTTTACAAACATGAAGCATCCAGAATTCTCTAACCTAGGTAGGCCACAGGTCTAAGAAGGACAGCACTCTGCCCACCAAAGTGCTTCAGCAAATAAATGATTTGCTCTGGCCAAGAAATGGAGGTAGCAAAATATCATGAGAAATATAAGAGGAAAATGCAAGACCCGCAAACACATATTTAGGTAAATAAAAATCCAGATAAATAAAAGCCAATTACTTTACTATTCCCTATATTATGCAACAGGTGATAAAATGCTAAAAAATAAAATTCAGGGCAAATAAGTATAATCCTGTAGAGAGGGGAAGGGAAACTTTGGGGAGATTTGATTTTGTTTGGTTTAGTTTGGGTTTCATATTTATAAGTCTCAAACACCCCTCAAGGCATTGCATTTGATTTTCAGAATATAATCCTGCTGCATTAAAGGAATGCAGGGAATTTCCTAATAAGTTAAATCAGATATATTAAAAGAGTATGTTGCTATTCCTTCTATTAAAAAATAACAGTCTCATAATAGAAAATTTAGAGAGTACAAAAGTATCTGAACCCATCTAGATCAACAAAGCAATTACAATATTTTGACGAATATCTTTCTATTTGTTTTCTTCTAAGCATTTTAAACAGTTAAGATGTGTTATTTATATATTATTAAGACATACTTTTTACCTAGATATGTAATAAACCATTTTTTATGTTAGAACTCTTCTCAAACATGCTTCATGGCAACTGTAAGCATGGGTGTTAATTTATTTAAGCATTTCCTTACTATTTTATATTGCCGCCATTTCAAAAATTTTCTTCTTTTAAGGAAACACTGCATGTTCACATCTTTGTGTTATGATTTCCCCCCTGTATTTGGGCTTTCTTTTCTTTGTATATATTTATAGAAGTAGAACTACTGAGCCAAAGAGAGTATGCATTAAGATTCCTGGTAGGAATGACTTTTTTCCAAAGTAATTTGCAATTTTATACCCCATGATTTTTGATTAGATGCGTGAGTGTAGTAAAGTCTTCTAAAAAATATATGACTATTCAGGCAGTTGAGGACAGTAGTAAAGAAAACCAGATTTGCATTCAAATCTATGCAAGAATACATGAAGAGGCCCTGGCTGGGTGGCTCAGTTGGTTGGAGCATCATTCTAATACGCTAAGGTTGTGGGTTCAATCCCTGGTCAGAGCGCACACAAGAATCAACCAATGAGTGCATAAATGGATGGAGCAACAAATTAATGTTTCTCTCACTCTCCCTTCCTCTCTCTGTGTAAAAACCAATAAATTAAAAAAATAAAATTAAAACTATCAATAGAAAGTTTTAAACCTTCTTCCAGACTTTGCCACCTATAAGTATGGCTACAATCTATGAGTCTGGGGTCTAAAACTATTGTGATAAGGTCTATTAATTTCATTTTATAGAGGAAAAAATAAAAGTCAAAATAAAAGGTTAGAGAAGTGGTGAAATCTCTTGCCTCCTGGGTCAGGTGCTATTTTCAACACCTGGTGCTTCTGGTAAGTGCATATGGACTTCAGATGTTGATTTTCTGAGCTAACTTATCCCACAAACTATTTTGAAACAATTGCTTTATGTGATTTTAGCTTTTAAGTTCACTAAGCTTTGATGAGATAAATGGTGCTTTCCTCTTGTCATGATGTCATTACCTACTCAATGTATTTTTCCCCCTTTTTTTCAGGAATCATGTCATGCACATTCAATTCTCTAAACCCTATAATAGACGCTTCTTTTTTTAACTTCGTGTGTGCTCTACTTTGACCTTTTATCATAAAAGCCTGTTTGTTCACCTCTGACAGCTCTCCACAGCTCATCACCCTGCCGGCCACAGCTAAACCATACAATTGTATGAATTTCAATATATAGAAAAAGATGAAAGATGGAAAAAGAGAAGAATAGATAATGGATCTATGAGAAGTCAAAGAATTAACAAAAAGGGTCAAATTACCTGAAGTTCAAACTAAAAGACATCAAAGAGGGAAAGCCAAGTACTAAAATAAGAGATAATAGAAGATGATTAGGGGAAAATCGTAATAAAAGGGAGATAATCGTTTGTAACTGGGAAGAGAAATTGTAAAGGACTAGAAATAAATGGGTAAGATAGAATTAAAGGTATAATAATGAGAACTGAAAAATAATAGTGGATGTAGTGAGGGACAAACCCGTCACATTATCCAGCTAAGACGGGAACAGAGGGAACTGTTCCTGTGGGAAGTTTCCAAGGCTTTGGTCTGAGTAGCTATATTCGGATGCGGAGCGAAGGCTTGGGGATATGACAGTAACGTGGAATCACACTAGAGCTGGGTGTTTATAATGGTGGCAAGCCAGTCTTGTGATTTAAAAACATCAGGATTCTAAGAAAAAAGCCTTAGGATTCTTTTTGCATTAAAAAAGAAATGCATCCCACTTACAAATCTGTATGATGTGTCCCTCAGTTCGTCTTATCAAAACTACATATCCTGGATCATAAATTCTTCATTGTTATATCTGTCAGGTGTGTTCTCCTGCACGTGTATCCTCCTCTCAAATATCTGTACAGAACGGTGTGCCCCAAGTTTTTGGTTCACATCCGCCTCCTCCACTGTTCCCTCAGTGCCACTACTCGCGTGCTTTGCTATTCGAAATTTAATTCTGACTGGATCTGACTGATCATTTTGAGTGCACAGGTTTTACAGTGCAATTATATTTACAAAATTACCAAAATACATCCATAAAGCAATAATAGAGCCTGCACTTGGTTCTTTGTAAGTCCCAGAGGTATACAAGAAATTGTTTTTGCTATATCAGACATAGGCTTTTTCGAAAAGAAATTTCAAATGTGTCGTTTTATTATACAGCTAGAGGCTTATTTGACCCATGCTATGAAACTGATCCAGTTGGAATGGGACAATGCATTTGAGCTAGAAACCAATGCAGTATCTTGGAGCTATTAAACTCTGCCCTGAATAAAATATGCTCTTGGCTACAATGTAACGTGTAAGGTGGAACCCAATACCATTATACTCTGTGAACAGATGGGTGAATAAATGAATGAATGACTATAAATTTTACCCCTCCCAAATATGGTCTCAATGTACAACAGAAATTGCCAATAACCCCAAATTCTTGAATTTCAGGAAAATCTCTGAGCATTACACATAAGCCCTGGGAAATATACCTTTCTACAGGTTCTTATGTAACAATCTTATTACAGTTCACAACGTAAGACAACATTCATTAGTGCTTTGATTCATGAGCACATGATACAGGTGGCATTACACCTGGCTACTGAAGTAATGTCACTCACACAGAAATAGTACCAACTTCGGCATCAGCATCAGCATCGCCCCGTTGGATGTGGGCTGAAGACCCCGGAAGAGTTAGTGTTTCAGTGTGAGTCCAAAGGCAGAAAAAAGCCAATGTACCAGGTAGATGGCAGGCAGGCAAGAGCACTCCCTCACCTGTGGGAAGGCCAGCCTTCCAGTGATTGAATAAGACTCACCTACACTAGAAAGAGCAATTTGCTTTACTCAGTCTACAATTTAAATGTTAATCTCAACCAAAAATACCCTCATAGAAACATCCAGAATGATGTTTGACCAAATATCTAGGTAACCCATGGCTCAGTCAAGTTGACACATAAAAATTAGCCATCACAATGTGCAATGTTATGGTTTTCTTCATGTTTGTTGTGCTTCGGCATCATTAAGCATGCTGAATTTCTGGGTTTATAGCTTTCATGGCATTTGGAACGCTTTTGGCCATTTTTTTTCAAATGTTTTTTTGAATTCACTCCTTCAGAAATTCCACTTAGATGTCTACTAGACCACGTGATGTTGCCACATACCTGACTAACACTGTGTGTGTGTGTACTGCCTACATGATTTTTGAGGCCAACTGCAAAATGAAAATGTAGACTCCCTGTTCAAAAGTTATTAAGATTTTCAATTTAGCAACAGCAGAGCATTGAACCTAGCACAGGGCTCTGTGAGACTGCACAAGTCGCATGTCCAAGAGTCTGGACCTAGTGTGAGATGACAATCATGGCCCATGCGACGAGATTATCTACACTGAACTAAACAAGAGTGCCTACAGTCAAACAAATCTATACTCAAATGCATTTATCTGAAGTATGTCATAATACCGTCCCTCCAAAAAATTTAGAAAGATAATATTCTCCTAATCTTGTTGTTACTAATCTTATAAACAAGTGGATGGGGAATAAAACCAATCCAGAATAAACGCCACTAAAATGAGGAGCAGAGCCCTGGCTGGTGTAGCTCAGTGGATTGAGCATGGGCTGCGAACCAAAGGGTTGCCAGTTCGATTCTCAGTCAGGGCACATGCCAAGTCCCCAGTGGGTGCCATGTGAGAGGCAACCACACATTGTTGTTTCTCTCCCTCTCTTTCTTCCTCCCTTCCCTTCTCTCCAAAAATAAATAAATACAATATTAAAAAAATAAAATGATGACCAGAGAAAATGATTCATAGACTGAGGAAAAATGGTATTGGGCCATCATGCTGTTTTGTTTTGTTTTGTTTCCTCCTTTTTGAGCAAAGGCTTTGAGATTAAATTATAAGAAAAGAAGCAAAACAAATGGAATTTAAAGGACATACAGGATTATGTAATTACTTCTATACCTGGTGAAAGGTAAATGCTTAAAGCTTACAAAATAATTACAAGGCAGTTACAGAGAGAAGTGCTGTTTTGTTCACTCTTATTTCAGGTGCTATGGAAATAAGTTAGTGTATCAAACTATTAGCTCTGGGTAAGTTAATTGCCATTCTGAAAACTAAAGTAAGATATTTTGGTGTCTTGCCAAAAAAGAAAAAACTACAGCAACCACAATTCTTTTTTTATTTCTTTGTTGAGAACTATTGAGAACTAAACCAATCTTGATATAGTTGCATTCCATTGTGAAATAAGACATTCCATGGTGAAATAAGACAGATAAATATAATATTGGCATGGCAAGTATGTAAATCTTTGTTTTTTTCCAGGCTGATTCTTAAACAAATGCCTGCTTTGTTGGTTAGAGAAATTCAGTGAAGGACAATACGTAAACCTGCTGAATATGCAGTTAGGAAAAGAATAACCAATCACTTCAAATTGTTTGTGATCGAATTAATTTTATGATAATGCTAATCATTGAGATTAGTTAATCATGCATATTTATTTTTTAAATCCAGCTGTTATTAGCATGAATATGGTTTGGGAATAGGTTATCATGATTCTTCTACATATTACTGCTTACATTAGAAGTTTCTAAACCAAAACGTTTTACGTTCTCTCCCTAAATTGTATAAGCAATGCCTAAAGGGAGGAGGTCTTTTGGCTTAGTGCAGGGACATGTCACCTATCATGTTCTTTTTTATGATTACAACAGATAATTAAGAAGAATTTTTTAAATGACCATGCAATCTTTTATGGTCTTTACAATAATTGGCTTTAACTCATTAAACATGTAGCTTTGGGATCTTAATAGACCTAAAATCAAATTCTTTCTTGACTACTTAGGAGATATGTAACCTTAAAGAAAATATAATCATCCACATGAATATCAACTTGATAGAATTTTGTTCAAAATAAGATTATATAACTTAAAATCCTCTTCCAAACTTATCATATATTTCAAAAACTGTTCTTGCTGTTTCTGTTTCTCACAAATGGAATAAATTGCCTTTATTTCTTCTAATATATCATTTATAGAATGCCCTAGATTGTTATAGAATGATATTCTATATGTCAAAGGACATAGAAGTAAAAAACCTCAAAACAATGTTGGCAAATTGATTTCTCAGCAAAATGTTAGAAAACTGAATACAGTAGAATATGAAAATACTGAATCTAGCAATATGTAAAAGGATTACACATCAGTGCATCTATTGCAGTTGATCTCAGTAATACAAGGTTGGTTCAACATGTTTAAATCAATCAACATAATCCACTGCCATGACAGAACTAACAAGAATATTCAAATAATCCCCTGGAATTCAATATCCATTCATGAGAAACATTTTAAGGAAACTGGAAATAGAAAGAAACTTCTTCAACTTGATAAACAGTATTTAAAGAAAAAATTATAGCTAATAGCCCGGCTGGTTTAGCTTAGTGGATTGAGCACGGGCTGGGAACCAGAGGGTCCCGGTTCGATTCCCAGTCAGGGCACATGCCTGGGTTGCGGGCCAGGTCCCCAATGAGGGCCATGTGAGAGGCAACCATACATTGCTCTTTCTCCCTCCCTTCTCCTCTCTCTGAAAATAAA
Organism: Micronycteris hirsuta; assembly: GCA_004026765.1. Taxonomy (NCBI): domain Eukaryota; kingdom Metazoa; phylum Chordata; class Mammalia; order Chiroptera; family Phyllostomidae; genus Micronycteris; species Micronycteris hirsuta. The sequence goes on along the minus strand of PVJI01001996.1, from coordinate 112,602 downwards.
TAAAATAAAATCTTTAAAAAAAATTATAGCTAATATCATACCAAATATTTGAGGATGGCCCTGGCTGGTGTGGCTCAGTGGATTGAGTGCTGATCTACAAACCAAAGGCCTACCGGTTCAATTCCCAGTCAGGGCACATGCCTGGGTTGCAGGCCAGGTCCCCAGTTGGGGGCATATGAGAGGTAACCACACATCAATGTTTCTCTCCCTTTCTCCCACCCTTCCCTTCTCTCTAAAAATAAATAAATAAAATCTTTTATACACACACACTTGAGGTCTAAATGCTTTCCCCCTAAAAACAGTAACAAGGCGATGATCCCCACTCTCACCATTTTTATTCAATATTGCATTGGTAGTGTAATAAAATGAGAAAACTAATAAACATGAAGTTATACAGAAAGACATATGTTAATATATTTATTGATGACACTATTTATTCTGTAGAAAATTCCGAGAAGTGTAAAAACACAAACTTCTATATTGTATAAGCAAATTTAGGAAGGTCTCTCATGTACTTCATAATAGTCAGGACGATTCTAAAAAAGAGGAAAAAATGGAAGTTCTTATGCTATCTGATTTCCAAGCTACAATTATGAAAAGAGTGTTGCACGAGTATAAAGCTAGGTCAGTGGAAAAAAAATAGAGAATCTAGGTATAAATCACAAATATAAGGTCAATAGATTTTTTAAAAAGCTGTCCACAAATTTCAATGCTGAAAGTATAGTCCTTTCAATAAATGATTGGAAAAAATTAACATCGTTAAAATGTCCATATTACCCAAAGCAATTTATGGATTCAATGCAACCTCTATTAAAATACCAATGACATATTTCCCAGATATAGAACAAGTATTTCAAAAATTTATGTGGAACCATAAACAACCCTGAATAGCCCAGAAATTTTGAGAAAGAAGAACAAAGTAGGGGGGATCACAATACCTGGTATCAAACTATACTACAAGGCCACTATAATCAAAACAGTCTGGTGCTACCATAAGAACAGACACATAGATCAATGAAACAGAATAGATAGCCCAGAAATAAACCGATATCTCTATGGTCAATTAATATTTGACAAAGGCGACAGGAGCATAAAATAGAATAAAAATAGCCTGTTCAATAAATGGTGTTGGGAGACCTGGACAGGTACATGTAAAAAAAATGAAACTAGAGCACCATCTTACGCCGTACACCAAAATAAACTCAAGATGGTTAAAAGACTTAAATGTAAGTCGTGACACTGTAATAGTCCTAGCAGAGAACATATGCAGGAAAGTTTCAGATGTCCCACACAGTAAGTTTTTCACTCATATGTCCCCTCAGGCAAGGGATATAAAGGAAAGATTAAACAAGTGGGACTATATCAAATTAAAAAGCTTCTGCAAGGTTAAAGAAAATATCAGTGAAAATAAAAGGGAACCAACTGTATGGAAAAACATATCTACCAATGATACTTTGGACAAGGATTTGATCTCCAAAATATATGAAGAACTCACACGATTCCACTCCAGGAAGACAAACAATCCAATTAAAAAATGAGCAAAGTACTTGAACAGACACTTCTCCAGGAAGGACATGCAGAGGGCCCATAGTCATATGAAAGGATACTCAGCATCACTAGACATCAGCAAATTAAAACCACAATGAGTTAACACTTCATACTGGTCAAAATGAGTTAATCAGCATCACTAGAGATGCAAATTAAAACCACAATGAGTTAACACTTCATACTGGTCAAAATGGCCATCATAAACAAATCAACAAACAACAAGTGCTGGCGAGGTGGTAAAGAAAAGGGAACCCTAGTGCATTGTTGGTGGGAATGCAGACTGGTGCAGTCATAGTGGAAAACAGTGTGGAATTTCCTCAAAAATTAAAAATGGGACTGTTTTTTGATCCAGCAATTCCACTGCTGGGATTATACCCTAAGAATCCTGAAACACCAATTCAAAAGAACCTACGTACCCCTATGTTCATAGCAGTGATATTTACAACAGTCAAGTGCTAGAAACAGCCTAAGTGCCCATCACTAGTAAATGAATGGATCAAAAAAATATGGTACATTTACACGATGGAATACCACGCAGCACAAAAAAAGAAGGAACTCCTACCCTTTGCAACAGCATGGATGGAACTGGAGAGCATTATGCTAAGTGAAATAACCCAGGTGGTAAAAGACAAATGCCATATGATCTCACCTATAAATGGAACCTAATAAATAAAACAAACAAATGGCAAAAAAGAACCAAAGACATGGAAATGGAGAAGAAACCAACAGGGATCGGAGGGGAGGGGAGAGGAGGACAGTGAGGGAAAGAAGGGAAACATGGACAAGGACAATGCGGAGGGGATTATCTCTGGGAGCAGGGGTTGGATCGGGTAGGGGAAAGCAATGGGGGGGAGGGAGGATAGGGACAACTGTAACTGAAAAACAATAAAAAAAAAGAAAAAAGAAAAAATGGTGCTGTCAAAACTGAACATCTGTATAAAAATTTTTGACTCTTCCCTCACACTATACAGAAATTAATTTGAAATAAAATATAGACTTAAACATAAAAGCTAAATTTATGAATCTTTCAGAGGAGAGCATAGAAGGAAATATTTTCATCCTTTTATTAGGCAAAGGTTTCTTAAAAAAGACACAAAAAGTAGTAACTATTAAAAAGAAAGAATAAATTGAATATCAAGTTAAATTTTTCTGCTCTTCAAATGACATCATTGAGGTAAGGGGAAAAAGGCAAGCCCTATAGAATGTTTACAATATTATTATATAGTAAATTTACCATGCTATTTTATGATATATAATAAATACACATGTATACATATATACACTTATTTGCATACAGTGGTGAAGCATTTGTATGCAAATATATAAAGAACCCTTATAACTTAAAAATATAAAGATGGGCAACTCAAAAAATTTACAAAATATTTGAAAGAAGATATAGAATGACCATTAATGACATAAAAAGAAACACAACATAGTTGATGATCATGGAAATGTAAATTAAAACCACTGAGATATTAATTCATACTCACTAGGATGACTATAGAGCAAGCAAGACTCTTGTACATGGCCATTAAGGGTGAAAAATTGTATAATCCCTTCATAAAATAGTCTAGCAACTCCTCATATACTTAGTTGTACATTTCTCATATAACCTTGCAATCCTACTCCTAGGTACCTACTTGAGAAATATTAACTTATATCTATTCCAAGACTCATAAAAATTTACTCATAGCAATTTTATTCATAATAACCAAGAACCAGACACAGCTCAACTGTTCATCAATAAGAAAATGGAAGAACAAATTGTGAGACATACGTGAAATAGAATATATGCTGCAGTGTAACATGGGACAAGCTACTGATACATGCTATAACATGGATGAAGCTCCAAAACAGTGCCAATTGCAGCCCCAATCATATATTCATATATATTATTATTTTAACATGTAACAAATATATAAAATAGGTATATATAATTATAGTATAATTGTATATATAATTACATGTATAATCTCAGGTACACAGAGTCTAACGTAGGAAAACAATATCTTTATTCACACATGTCAGGTACTTTTCCATCATACAAACTACTAAGGCTTTGCTCACATGGTTGCTGTGACGCAATCGAAGGTCCTTGATATCTATTCCCCCTTCTACCTCACAATCCGCATCAATTATTAATGCCTCTTCATATCACACACCACCCACCTCCTCTCTAATGCTGTTCTCACTCACTGTGCATGTCTGAGGAAACTTCTCACAGTATGCATTTGGGAGTCAAACACTTCCTTTTCTGTCCTATTTCACAAAGTCCAAAGGGAAGCACCCAAATTAGCCAAGATGCTCATTTCCCAGCAGCGCTGACAAAGGTGTCTGCCACTGAGAGACAGCTCAGCTACCCAGGTGGGAAATATTGCTACAGAGCAGACAGCTGCTCTCAATGCCAGAACAAACAGGTGCAGGTTTTACTGATGCAACAGAAGTGAAATAAACAAGACAAAATAGAGTTCCGCTCCCAAATAGAGATTTCTTAGTGTACAAACAGGAAATGGACTTTCAGAGTAAATAACAAAGTATCCATTCCTGAGGCTGCTCAAAGTCATGCCTTCTGTCTCTCACCATATCCCATGACCTTGGCACTCCTAGAACATCTGTGTCCCTTGATAGTTTCACTGACATGGGGTCCTTTTCTGAAAGCAGAAAAATGCTTACATCAAAAGAGGTACAACTTCGTAAAACCTACTCATTCTTGTGGAAGAGAGAGATGATGTGGTAACAAATGGCTTCAGCAGTTTATAGCATCTGTTATCAAGGGATAGAATCTACATCTCACCCCTTCAATCTGGACTTGGCCTTGCGACTTGCTTTAGCTCACGGGACATTAGCAAGCATGATTCATGCAGAAGTTTGAAAAGTGCTTTTTCATTGGGACTTTCATTGGGACTGTTTTTTGGAACCCAGTTGCCCTGCGAAAACCTAGAGTGAGCCGGCTGACAACATGTAGCTTATTCACCCTAGCCAAAAGCTAGACATGGATAAGGCCATCCAGGATCAACCAACTCTCCATATGATTCACAAGCTGACTGCAGTGACTTGAGTGAACCCAGATGAGGTAAACAGAATAGCTCAACTGAGACCAGTCCAAATTGTTTACTCACTGAGTCAGGAGCTAATAAATTATGTTTGCTGTGTTTGTTACACAGTAACATTTGACTGATACAGATGGCAGAGCCAGCTCAAAGCTGCTAAGGTATTAGAGAAGGACCATTTTCTGCTGGGCTCTGAGTCATAATGCAGACCATATTTCTTGCCAGGGCAGTGACTTCATTCCTCATGACATTGAATTTCATTCTAACGGTAGCTATAATAGAAGACAAAACAAGTTTGTAAAAACTACCTAATATCACCCATCATACCAAAGAAAATTTATGGTGTATTTTTTTTTACTTCATGTTGTATGTTTATCTTATGTGTATGTAGGTATGTATACATAGGCCCAGATCTGATCTCAAAATAGGCATTTGAAAAGAGTGAATTGGTGAGCTGCAGAAGGCTAAGAGACCTATGTGCCTTCCCTAAGAGCCCACCACAGTTAATCGTAATAAACTCAATTTTAAAACTAGGGGGAGAAATCTGCCAGTAGTGGGGAAAACTATATAACAACTTCTATACAGAAATGAAGGAAAGTGGAAAGCGTAACTGAGCCAGGTGCTCTCAACTAACCTGGGCCCTTACTCAAACACAGATTTCCAGCTTGTCTGGTGTCTGGTCTACAAGTCTGCATTCCTAATAGACTCCCAGGAAGTACCACGGCTGCCATGCCAGACCACACCTTGAGTACAAAGCACGAGGATCTCTCCTGGTCTTCGGGTAGCATCCATAGTTTACCAAGATTTATAATGTAACACTTAGCCATTCATTATTGGACATGGAAAGTAACATTTAATTGGGAAAATACACTTAAATGCACAACACCCCTCAATGCCACCCGAAATATAAAACTCAGCGAAAGCTCCTGATTTCTTTATTCCATAAGTGATTTCAGAACGAGTACTTTCTTTTCTCAGGGTTGTTCCCCTTAAAACTTATCTTCCTATGCTGTCTTTCTGGAAATGTTGATACCTTAATGGAGTGATCTTGTGCAATATTGACTTCAGAGGTTGATCAAGAAGCCATAACAATGATTGATCTTGCTGTTGTTTGCTTTCATGATTGTTTTTTCTTTAATTCTACATTAAGAGTAGTTCCCTCCTGCCTTAAGATTTCTCAGATAGAAGTTGATATTTGGGGAGAGAAAATGCTTCTAGTGCTTGAACGTGACATCTACCTGCAAGTCTACAACCTCTGGAAGCACCTAATGACAAAGCTGTATCAATTTAAAATCCCCAATAGATAGAGTCTTCTTCTTACTTAGGTAAAACATGTTTGGTTTAAGATAATTTGGTAATTTAAACTCAAAGATTTCTATATTCTTTTCTTCATTTATTATTGGGAGGCTATTAAAATAGAAACATTAATTCCTATTGGTCTTTCAATTTTTCTTGGAGACACCCTAAGGAAGCCCAATAACCTCCTTGACATCTTAATTACTATGAAAATCCTTGTTTGCATGCAAGGAAGTACCATAGGAAAAAAGACTCATTCATAGGCATTGAATATATAAATATAGGCATTGTGTATCTGCTCTCAAATCCTAACCTTTCCACTCCTTACCTGTGAGACCACAAACAACTTAGATTGCCTTTCTTAAACTTGAGTTTTCTCATTTGTAAAAGGGGGGTAATAACATATCCTTCATAGCTCTTGATACCCAGTAATTGCTTTGAAAAAATAAAAACAACTGTAGTTGTCTCCTGACTTTTCAGCATTATGTCATTGTGACAACAGAAAATGAATCAACTTCCTCTTCTGGGAGACAGCACTTCCAGTATTTATCCATTTATTTATTCATTCAAAAATATCCATGAAACACTTAGTTCTGGGCCATGTGCTCTATATGAAGGCTAAATAGGCTAATAGGAACAGTTTTACTTGCAGTTTGATAGGGATATGGATATATAAAGAAAAAATTATAACACAGCGTCATCTTAGTTTGGGCTGCCATAACAAAATACTATAGACTGAGTGGCTTGAACAACACATTTTATTTCTGGAGGTTAGAAAGTCCAAGATCAACATGCCAGCATAATGAGTATCGGGCAAAGGCCTATTTTCCTGGTTTTCAGACAGCTGTCTTCTTGCTGTAACTTCAGGAGGAGGAAAGAGAGAGGGCTCTGGTCTTTTCCTCTTATACGGATGCACATTTCATCATGGGGGTTTTACTCTCCGGAGCTCACCTAACCCTAATTACCTCCCAAAGACCTCATCTCCAAATACTGTTGCAACTGTAGTCTTTTCTCAATGTAAACACACAGTGATCACCGTCGTCTTTCCTAAAGTGCACCAACCACACATTAATAATCTGAACGAGCGTATCAACAGGAAACAGCATCAAGCTTATAGAAATGTAACTCATAATGCTTATTCTCCTTGTCAACATACACATACTTTCTTACCCCCAACTTTCTGTACGACATCTCATCTCCAGAATTCTTTCAGAGATTACTGACAAGTCGTCTGCATGTCTCTGTCACAGAATAGTTAACTGAGGGATTTAACATTATCCTAACATGCCCTCATCTTGAACTTCATTCACTCCTTAATGAAATACTCTTCTGGTTTTGAAGATCATTGTCAATTTGTTCTGCTTTCCTTTTCCCATTTTGTAGTAATATGTCATCTTCCCACAGGCAATACACCCATCATCCTATGTTTTTCTGCTTGTCAGTTAAAACATGAGTTCAAAATATTTTCTTGTTTGTATCATACTAAGAAAATGTCAAATTCTTCTGCCTTTTACCTTCTATACACTCTTTGTCAAGCCTCTCCCATATTTTTAAACTGTAACTCCCTTTAACTTTAGATTAGTTATGGTTTTTAAAAAATATCTCAAAAACACCTTTGCAATAGATTATGTATGCTTATATTGACAAGTAAATTATATCAAATCTTTAAATACTTGAACAAAGTTCCCTTTTGAAGATCCCCCTTATCAGAACATAGTTAACCTTTTACGCTTTCTATTTCCACAATGTAGTTTCAGGAAGATGAAAATATCTTCTAACAGTGTTCAATAGTGTCTTCTTTGCTATATGTTTCTGAATATATAACATGACTGTTTTCTACTAAGAGTTTCTTCACATCTACATATCTAATCATTTTCTCCATGGTTGTCAGAATTATGCCAAAACACCTGTTTTCTCAATGTTCCTGTTACTTTTCAAGAAAAGTTAAGCATTTACCACATCCTGTGCTCTTAGAAGAGTGATGCATTCAGCATATGCTTAAATCCTCCATTCCTACTGCCCCTCACTTCTGTGGTTCTTCTTTTGCAATCATTATCAGAAACATCTTGATCCTACCACCTATCTGACCAAGCAGACTATAAAAGTCTTCTGTAAGAATGCCATCATTGTGGCTCTTCATCCTGACTCTTCTGTGTGCATATACTCTCTGCTATCTTGCTCTTAGGTGTTCAGATTTCCAAAGAGGGTTATGACATCAATACTTGAATGCTGGCTATGATTTATCTCTCATTTTATTTCTTTAGGAATATCTTATTTCTTATGTTTTCTGATTTTTCTAGACCCCTGTAGAAAATCTCCATTTGAATAGTGATACGATTGCCCTGGCTGGCGCAGCTCGGTGGATTGAGTACAGGCTGCGAACTAAAGGGTCGCGGTTCGATTCCCAGTCGGGGCACATGCCTGGGTTGCATGCCAGGTCCCTGGTGGGGGCCACGTGAGGGGCAACCACACATGGATGTTTCTCTCCCCCTTTCTCCCTCCCTTCCCTTCTGTCTAAAAATAAATAAAATCTTTAAATGAATAGTGATACAAAGAAATCACTTCCTATGTATTGGTTTGTAATTATCCAGATAATTCATGTGGATTCAAAATGTCTTCTAATGAGCTTATCACTGGCCTCCTTAATCTGTCTTTTCTTTCTAAATGTCCAATTTCTCTCTGCTGTGAACCTTTTATCCAAACTGCAAGATCTCATGTTGATAGCAGATACCATATCCTTGAACATGGTCCATTCACCACTTACACCAGCAATGTACACATGGCCCATACCACCTTGTAATTAGTTGTTTATCTTATGTCTCTGAGCAAGTCCTAATGGGATAAACATCTAATTTTAATTTGAGTACCCCAAAGAGCATGCAGTACATACTCCAGGTGCTTTATTAATACAAATTACGTGAATAAATAAGTCTGTAATAGCAGCCCTAACTTTTCCTGTCCAACTATCAAACTGATGGTATTAGAGCTGGAAAATCAGTAGCTCACTTCATAATGGTCACTTACTAATGCATATGCACTGAACTCAGAAAATAGAATCAGAATAATTTACTAAAACAACTAAGTTGGACTTTCATTACTGTGCTTTAAAGTAAAACATTAAGCGGAAACTTAAATTGTTTCCTGTATTTAATGTCAACACAAATCTAGACAGACATAATCATGTTAACATCTAAACATATCAACAGTCAGAGGTGGAGAACTGCTTGAGTCACTTACTTTAGTCAATACGTAAATAGGAAACTGACTCCTTAAAATGAACTCCTTCAATTTTCTATTTGCATAATTAAAGCTATGGAAGAAGTTCATTTGCACTGTTTGTTTTCCCATGGTAGGTAGTTACCATGACAATGGTTATTGTTTGAGGATGATCAGGATATTAGTGTGAGTATTATTCAGTGCAGAATTATCAGAGAATGATCTGACTTAATAAGTCAGTGCATCTGAAAAAAAAATAACCATTCTGAGCTTTCCTTAAATGAGATTTTTAAAATTACATTTTAGAAATGATGGAATCTTTTTTCCCCCAGAAAGCATAGTATTACTAATTTATTCAAATGTCACAAAACACCAGCTTAGATCAGGTAATGCACGGGCTCTGTCCCCTATTGAAGGACAATCAACACCTTCTGTTCATGATACTTACTGACTATGACAATGTCACAAAAAGAACGTTTCAACAGAAACTGAAATGATCATCAAGAAGAATTCACTTCTAGAATGATGGCTATAGGATTAAGAATGTGTTTATTTCTCCATAGGTAAATAATTCAATTCTGTAGGATGACGTAGGTAATAGGTAGCAGGTAACAGGATTAAGAAACATATCAACAAGCACCTGGGGGTTTCTGAGCCTTGTCTGATATTTAGGGTTGGTATATAGAGTTTAATTTAAGACTTCTTCCCTCTAAATTGAGGAAAATTATTCTTAACCTGTTGCATAGATGTTTGTACTACCTGCAACGTATGCCTAAAATTGTCAGTGACCACATCCCCCACATCTCTGCCACTAATTTCATCTCCTGTTTTCAACAGGGAGGGCTGCCACGTACAGTGGTACTGCAAGTCTGCTTAATGTTGCAGAAGAAAAGGCACCTCAATGGAAGCAATGTGGTAGCTCCACAGATCGGCTCCCCCTGTCTGACTGGGGCTTATCACTAATTATATGATAGATCTTTATTCATCAGGATACACAACTGGGTCATGATAAAGGATGTTGAATTCAAATTTATTTGCTCTTTGAAGTACATAAAGTTTCCAAGAGAGCTCTTTCTGCTGCTTCTTCAGTCGTTTATGTTATTTCTATATTTCAAAATAGCTCTTATCTAGTCTCATTTTGTTTGAGGTTCTCCAACTGAACTATTTATACATTTTTGAATATAAAGAATTTGAAGCAAAAGTATGAGAAAAAGTTGAATCATTACTTTCAGATTACAAATATGTGTAGTTCTGATACAGCGTTATGAAAGTAAATGTCAAATAACTTTTAAACATAAAATTTGATTTCCAAGCAATATCCATTTTGGGTGGGTTGCACAGCCCTCTGCCCCACCCCACTCCAGCCCAATGGGTGCACTCTGCCTCCCCTGAAGCCGGAGATGCTTTGGTTGTAAAGTTAGAGCCTTTGTTTCATCTGCAACTGCTTAGAATTGACTGTTTTTTGCTATGACTTGCACCCCACATCACCTAGCCTAAAGAAACCTAAAGCACCAGTTAAGAAAATTAACTCTCTTTTTTGAAAATGACTTGCCAGATTTGCTTCAAACTAGCGACAATGTTTTTAAATGATAGTATTCAACTCTAGCAAAATTTACATAAGAAAGACAAGCCTCTATAGTTCCAACAGAAATGAAGCTTGCTCCTTTTTAGAAGGTAATTGGGAAATGAATATCAAGAGTCTTAGAAATACTCATTTTTCTTGGTCTACTAATTCCCTACTTAAGAACCTCACATGTTTAAGAATTGTATTATTAAAAACCTCTATTATATCTCTCTTAGAGAAATAATCCTGAGATAAAAAGAAAGACTTCTACATAAAGCACTCTTTTAAACACTGGCAATGTATTAGACACACCTAGAAGTCTTACATTATTCTAATAATCCAGTACCTTACGTTGAGTTCAGGTATCAGGACCCTTTCCATGTGACAGAAAACTTAATGCAAACTTACTTAAACTAATAGAAAATGCTTACACTAGTGAGAGAAGAAGGATATCTGTTTATATAGCTCAAATCATCAGTGATACATCAGGAAGACATGCAAGTCCTGCGGAGCTAAGAGTACCTGTCTGTTCAGCTTCATCCAAGTAGTTTGGTCCCTGAAAGTGTCAACAAAGTTGCCATTAGCACTGGAACTACCAATCATTCAACTCCAGCATAAGAAATAAAAGGACCCCTTGTGGGCTTTAGATGGGATCTAGAATTACTGATTATACCACCTGTTTCGGTGAGCCATTCCCAAAGAATTTACTGTGGCTAGCAAAATTATTCCAACTGGCAAAACCTTGGTCAAGTGCTTCAAATGAATTATTATAGTAAGAGAGATCTTGTGGGTTTATTTTTGTTTTGTTTTGCTTTTGTTTCTCGACTCTGTGTGATCTTGAGAAAGCATACTAACATCTTAAGAACTAGTTTATTGTCTATGAAATGAGAGATTTGGAACAGAGAGACTGAAATCACCTAAACACCTTTAGCCTGAACTATCTATGACACTATCAGTGGTGACATTGGGCTGACCTATGACATAAAAATATTTCCTGGTTTCAGGATAAACTTAATAAACCTGAAGCAGGTGCTCTCTTACCCAGCAAAACTAGCAAAAATATCACAGTTCCTTGAAGGAATTGTGCCTAGGAGTACAAGGGCCAATTTTAAAAAAAATAAAGTATTCTAAAATATTGATGTGATCAGATTGGACCACAACATTTTTGGTGCAAGAATTATGGGGGACTCCTATTAAAGTGCAAGACAGACTTAAGCTGCGGATTTTCTAGATGCTTACAAAAAACGAAATGATCTCATTCATCTTACAATGTTCCTCTTTAGATCCGTGGGGATAGCACAACAATTTGCAACTCATGTAGTTTTTTACCTGGACTGTATGTTAAAGTCATATCAGTTCATGTTTCCACACTTGGGGAGCTGAATATTCATAATACAGCCAGCATAAGAGATTTCTCTGTCCCTCCTAACCTAATTCTGTCTCCTAAATAGGAAATGTTAAAGTGAAGATGCATTGTTAGGGTTCTATCCTTTGGCTACATATGAGAATAAATGAGTTCTTGTACTGATGTGAAAGCTTTATCCCAAGATATAGTTTAAAAGATTGTTCTCATTGTGTTAATTAATAATTGATTTCTCCTCTATTATCAGTGTACACAAGATCTCATAAATTTCCAGAAGTGGGGTACAGGGGTAGAGTAGGAGACAGTGGAGAAAAAGTAAGAAAAACTATAAAGGTAATCTTCTTTATCCTAAAATTCACCTGCTAGTTTAATTTTTTGGTGCATAGCATACTGAATTGGATGTAGTTGGCACCTTTATCTTTTTTTTAGAACATGTGATGTTTTACATAGTTATGTATCATGATTTACCAAAAGTGGAGTCAAAGATATAAAGGGAAACGTCTCAAGTGAAAAATCACAGCTGGTGTCAAATCTACGAGGGCCCTATTTTTAGGAATGAGGGTTTCTTCACAAGCTTTCAGATGACAAATGACTCATCACACGTATACTACGTATTTGGCCAATCTTTCTAGAAACTGTATTGGATAATTAGAAACCCTTATTAAAAAGTCACTGTAGTTTATAAAATATTTAAAATAATTATGCATTGTAAAATTACTTTATAAAGCACAGGGCAAAACCATAACGTTCCTGCATGAGTCATTCAGTCCTAGACCCAGGTTTTTTGTTGGGATTTTTTTCTTTTTGAGGCAAATGATTCTTACTCAATGATTTCAAGTTTTGAATAAGGTGGATGAATAAAGAATGTCTTGTTAGTCTGTTGGCTTTGCCAAAGAAAGATTTTTTTCTGGCATAGAAACAAGACTAGGCACAAAAGCTCACAGGTTTCATTCTACTGATGAGAAACATCCCTATAGAAATACAGATTTCCTATAAATATTGCACTAAAAATTTCCCCTAAGTGATATATTTTTCTACTGTTACGTATTAACAAATGTTTATTCCAGATTCTAGTGTCTTAAAACCACAGTTGAACTTGTTCACTGTTCTCTGGATTAACAATTTGGGATGGGCTCAGCTGAGCTGGTCCTCTGTCAGCCTTGACTGTGGTCACTCACGTGGCTGCAGCCTGTAGGTGGCTGACTGAGCTTGCTGGGATGGCTGTTGGCTAAGCCACATGTCTCTGATGGACTATCTTAAACTCACTTACATAATGGCCATGTTCCAAGACAGCAAGCTCCAAGGTACAAATGTTTTTCAAGACTCTGCTTGTGTTATGTTTGCTATAACAGTATCTAGAGTAAGTATTACATATTTAAAGGATGATAAGATTAAGATTCAAATTCAGGTCTTTCTGGTAACTGTCCTTCTGCTCTTTCCATTGTCTCACGCCGTTAGTCTTTGCTGGTGTGTAGTGAGTTAAGCTTCCACTTTTAAAATAAATGTTGAAAAGAACAAAGTCGGGGCGGGGGGACAGTGTGGTTTGGCAGTAGTAAAATTGTATCTTGCTAAAGCTCTGCTGTTTTAAAAAATATTTAAATATTCCTTGTATTAGTCAGCTTTTGCTATGGCAACAAACAACTCCAATGACAATTCTCCAACTGCTTTCAGACTGCCATAGAAAGTCTAAAGGGTCAATTTATAGTTCAAAGAATCACGGTCTCCTTTAATTCATTCTGTTAATACATTTTTCTCAACGTGTGTGTGTATGTGTTTTATTTTAGTCATTTCCTTTGCCAGGACCACAGCAACAAATCTTTTCCTAGCGTTCCTCACTCCAAAACTCTGCTGTACAGCCATTTGTCACATGTGGCCATTGAGCCTTTGAAATGTGACTAGTCTTAATTGAGAAGTGCTATAAACAAAAAACACATACATGCTGTTAAGCACTGAGTACAAAAAAATGGAAGAGGTCTCATTATTTTTATATTGATTATATGTGGCAATTGTATTACTTTGTACATGCATGTTGGATTCAATAAAATAGTTATTAAAATTAATAAAATTATTGAAGTTAATTGTATGCTTTCTTTTACTTTTTAAAATGAGGTTATTAAAATTTTAAATTATGTAAGTGATTTGCAATATATTTTTATTGGCCAGTGATGTTCCTGTATTCGTTTTGGATGCCTCTAGATTAACATTATTCCTTGGGATAGCAACCTATTTATTGTCTTTGAGAACTTCATTTCAACAGGGAGGGTTGTCTGGTTCCATCTTAATCCAATAAGAGGTGTAATGTCACACCCTTGACCGACTTTTTGCCAGATATTTTCTTAATTTGAGAACATTTTACTGGCAGATGAGAAAGCATTGAATCTTTCAATCCACCAGTCGATCCCAGATGTTAAAATTGTGTTTTTCTTCCCCCTTGGAAACAGGCCAATTATTCTCTTAACTCATTCTTTCTTATGATATCTAATCATATTCCACTAATAACAACCAAATTATGCTATGAAAATTCTGCTCAATATCTCTTTGTCCAAAGTCATAAGTTTATTAGGTACATTTTGTACTTCCAATTTATTGCAGGTGATGATTTTATCAAATATCTTACCAATTCCTAAGTTCCATTATTATCTTTGTTGCCTCTTATATCAGTTTTTTTGGCTGCCTCCTTCCCCTTCTGTAATTTTAGGTTCCATTTGCCATCGTGTCCCATCAGGCACCACTTACTTTACTGGTCCATCTTTCCAGTAATTAGCGACTTCATAGGCTTACAAAAATAATAATAATAACTTCATGCTCATGTGACATGAGAGCAATGGTTTGGTGTGGCTCTGATCCGTTCTCCTGGCTATGACTGGGCTCAATTACACTCCATGTTTCTTCTCATTCTGGAACCTGGACTGAAGGGGCAGCGCTATGTGCCATTGTCTCATGAAAAGGGCAGGAACAAAACCGACACAAAGCCCAACTAGGAAGGCACATTAAAAACTTCCACTTAAATATGGCAAATGTCATTTCTGCTTGCATGCCTTTGGCCAAGACATGTCATATGACAAAGTTCAAAATCAATGCTTACAGAGAAGAAATGGGTGGCAAGGAATGAAATCATTATGCATTGATAATTCAATCTACCATATTACTCTTTCAGAATTATCTCTGAAATTAATTTTCATGCAACAGAAAAAAATCAATATTCTTAGGGTCCACCAAACATTCATTTCTAAACTAGTATTCACTAGCCTAGTCAATCCCTCCATACATCTGGGAAGAATTTATCAACATGCAAAAATAAAATGCAACTTTATAAGACGAAAATGTGCTGCCAATGACAATGTTTCAAAGACTGTACCTCAGACTCTAAGCCACCCCTTCCACACAAAAAATAATCTATATCTAATGAGCTTTGAGCACTGGTGATACCATAGCCAAAAAATACATTTACATATATATTTTTATGCTTCTCTTAAAGTGTAAAGTTTAAAAATTTAGTTCTATTAAAACATTCCTCATTTTGCCTTATACTTGCATGATGTCTCACAAAACTACTGGTTAATTTAACTTTCTGGCTAGTTTTTTTTAATATATCCAGTTAATGCAGAACTATAAAAATCTGAACCTGTCAGATAATTCAAGCTAATATTGATGATCTCAAAATAAAATTTTTATCCTCTATTAGAATGATTAATCAATATTTTTTTCTCTTCTTCATTGTGTTCCTAAAAAAAAGAACATATTTTTGCTAGAAATGCCTGTACTACTTCACAGTTTTTTAAAAAACTTTATCTTTTTACTTTATGATTTGCAACTTAATTTTTTAAAATATATTTTATTGATTATGTTATTACAGTTGTCCCATTTTCCCTCCTTTATTCCCCTCCCCCTTACACCCCCCGTTCCCTGCCCTTTAGTTTTTGTCCATGGGTCATACACATAAGTTCTTTGGCTTCTACATTTCCTATACTATTCTTAACTTCCCCCTGTCTGTCTTCTACCTACTGTTTATGCTACTTATTCTCTGTACTTTTTCCTCCTCTCTCCCCCTCCTACTTCCTGTTGATATCCCTCCATATTCAAATACAAGAGTGTTCTCCTTTATACGTTGCCATTCTATAATTGAATAAAAATTATTTAAATGTAAATTTCAACATTGGGAATTTAGAAAACCAAAAATGAATCAACTCCCTTAAAATATTTCTTATGACATTTCACCAAAGAACGTATATAGGTGGCAAATACGCATATAAAAATTCTCCACTTCGTATGCTGTAGGACAAATGTAAATTATAACAGCAATGAAAAACTACCACACACCTATTAGAATGGCCCAAATCCAGAACCCTAATAAGACCAGATGCTGGTTAGGATGTGGACTGATAGGAACTCTCACACGTTTTGGTGGGAATGCAAACTGATACTGCCACTTTGGGACACAGTTCGGTGGATTGTTACAGAACTGAACACTCCCTTACGGTACAATTCAGCAATCACACTAGGTATTTACTAAAAAAGTTGAAAACTTATGTCCACAAAAAATCTACACACAGACATTTATAGCAGCTTTATTCGTAGTTGACAAAATTGGGAGGTGACCCAGAGGCCCTTCAGTAGGTAAATGGATTCATAAACTGTGGTTCATCCAGACAATGAAATATTATCGTGCTAAAAAAATAAAAAATAAAAAGAGCTATCGGGCCATGAAAGGACATGGAGAAAACTTAAATACATTTTACTAAGTGAAAGAATCCAACCTGAAAATGCTACATACTGTATGATTCCAACCACATGACATTCTAAAAAAGATAAAACTATGAAAATAATAAAAAGATCAGTGATTGTCAAAGATATAGTAGTGATCAGGTCTATAGGGGGAGCACAGAGGACTTCTAAGGCAGTGAAAATATTCTATATGATATTATAGAGATAGATGTACCAAGCATTTTTTAAATCCAAAGAATATACAACATCAAGAGTGAACCCTAGTGTAAACTATGAACTTTGAGTAATTATGATGTATCCATGTAGGTTGATCCTTGATTAGAAAACAAAGTACCACTCTGGAGAGTGATGTTGACAGTGGGGGAGGCCGTGGGTGTGCAGGGGCTGGGAGTATGTGGGAAATCTCTGCACCTCCCTCTCGATTTTGCTGTAAACCTCAACAACTGCTCTGAAAAAAATAAAGACTTAATAACAATATTTTGTTATTTGTTATTAATTTGAGGCCTGTGGACATCAAAATGCGGGTGAAATTTTAGCCAAAATGATCCTCATATATTTGTATAAAGGTAAAGTCTTCAGAAATCAAGTTATTTTATACTACCAAATAGGAATACCTATCATTTACTGAGCTTTTACTACCTGCTAAGGCATTCGGATTAATTCATTCCTATAATTCCTATAACACAGTACTCTAAATGCTCTGTTCGATTAGAAAATTAACTCAGATGTAGAAAAATGGAAATTAAAAAAATCTGAATGAATAAAATAACAACCAACATTTCACCACCTAGAAATCTCCTCTGATAACTACTTCCTTACTATGCTATAAGCCATCCTAACTGTGAGATCAGGTAAATATTCAGCTACATCTTTTTCTAGTTATTTTTCACTTTTGCTTTATTTACCACTTTACTACATGTTATAGACTGAATGTTGGTATCCCTCGTTTGCATATTTCGAAGCCCTCATACCTTCTGTGACTGTATTTGGACCTATCAGGAGATGAGGAAGGTAAATGAGGTTATAAGGATGGGACCCTAATCTGATAGGGATGGAGTCCTTATAAGATGAGGAGGAGATACCAGAGCACTCTCTCTTCACTATGGCAGACACAGTGAGAAAGTGGGCGTCTACAAGCTAGGAGGAGGGCTCTAACCAGAAACCCTGATTTTGCACTTCCCAGCCTTAAACTGTGAGAAACAGATCTCTTTTGTTTAAGGCACCCAGTCTGTGGTTTTTGTTATAGCAGCCCAAGCCAACTAATATGCTACATTTGTAATTTGATTTTATAATTAGCCATTTTTCAAGGCGTCATTTATTCAATAAGCCTTCTATTCCTCCATGGATTTGGCTTGCCAACTTTTTAATGTTGCACACTCTCACATAAAATAGAATGCATTCTGGACTTTTCCATTTATTTCTGCATCTAATACACCTTACTTTAATTATATTTGGTTCAAATTCACACACACACACACACACGCTTTGATTTGTTCTCTTTGAAATTATCTTGCACAATCAGGCCATAAAAAGGCCTCAATTTCTCAAGTTGTATGTCATCCAGGTAAAATTTCCCCCTTGAAATTGGAGGTCCCAGGCACCTTTTGAACAGTCATTCTGCAAAGGAAAATAGCAACTATTCTGGGTTGCCAGGTGCTTTGAAGTCAATGTTCTTAAACGTAGCATAGAGGGTGTAGGTGAATACAAGGAGATTTAAAAATCTATCTTAAACATCCAATTCTTCAAGCTCTGTTCTGACTCCTCATCTTCTAACTAGGACTGTCCCCTGCAAGTGAAGCAGGCTTTCATCTAATTCTAGCTGAAACTTGACAGTCTCATTAGTTTTTTGATGACATTTCCTGTTCCTTCCATCACCAAGGTCTTTCTCATGACAGACACTGTCTGGCTGGCGGGGGCCCTGAAGTTTTCTTCAGAACTTCAACCCTCTGGTTTCCAGATGAGAATTCTTTTATATGCACGTCAGCTCTCTGTCCAATTGATCTATTTGAGGTATTTCTTTTGTCCTGCTTAACTATTTTAATTCTCAGTATCATCACTACTACTCCCTGAAAATAATCTCACCTCTTGTTAGTAATCCTGCGCTGCTGGGCTCTACAATGATTGACACAGAGGGGAGGAAGGAGGCAAATCCCCCTCCATGACTCACATGATTTCAGAGAGTTTTCTGGGAAGGACTGTCAAGTAAGAAAGAATTTCGACCACTCTTCCATCTTCCTTCACCTGCTCCGTCTCTGAGGTTTCGTGGCTCTTCCGGAGAGGTGCTTTGGGGTTCATTGAAAGTTCTGAAAGGAGTTAGGAATTCATGAAGAGCTTCTCCAGGTTGTTCTGACTCGGAGCATCTAAAGCAGTCAAGATGTCAGCTGGGGCTGTGTAATCTGAAACCTTGACTGAGGCTGGAATGTGTCCATCAGGAGTAGGTCACTCCCATGGCTGGCAAGTTAATGCTGGCACTTGGTGGGAGGCTCCTTCCGGTGTGGGCCTCTGCATAAGGCTGCTTAGGGGTCCCCCATACATGCTGGCCTAGTTTTCTGCAACAGGTTATCCCAGAGACCAAGGAGGAAGCTACAATTTCATGGGTGATCTCACTTCAAAAGTCTCACATCATTCCTATAGTATTCTTTTAGATTGCACAAACCAGATGTGATTCAGTGTGAGAGGGAACCATACGAGACTGTAAATACCGGCAGGTAGGATGGCTGGTGCCCCTTTGGGAAGCTGACTACTACTCTTGTGTAGCTCTGTTCCCAGCATAAAAAGTCTTGCTAAGTAATGGTCCATTTGAGTAACATAAAATTATTTCTTTAATCACAGGTGAGTTTATGATATGCTTTTAACAAATTTCCTTTATTTGTTCTTCTTGTAAATGAGCTATTCTTTATAACACCACAAAATGAATGTTCCTAAAACACTGTTTTCTTCCTATTTTTCCTTGAGTCACAAACCCTCAAAGGCAAGTCACCAGTTCTTAGCTGTCAGATGTCAAGTTTAGGAGGATTTCTATGAAGCTCCTGTTAAATGTAGGATAAGAAGCCTTATATTTTATCCAGTTACTAAAAACTTGATGTTGAAGATAGTTGGCACTTTAGTACAAAATTATCTTCAGAAAAAGGCTAAAGCAAAAGTGACTAAACAGTGTGGCTACTCTCTATCTGAGCCCACTTGACCCATACAATTTTCTAGAAGATCCAAATAGTTGTTATGCAAATCGAAAAGAGAAGAGGTCTATTTATGTAATACAAAAGTTCATATATTATTTTTATCAGTTGTAATTGTAATATACTCTCCATTTACTCAACTAAAGGGATAGATAAGAATAGATTATCTAAACATGTATATTCATCCACACGCACATTATACATATGCATATATATACTTAATGTTTACTGAAGAATATGTATTTTTTTAGATTTTTATTTATTGATTTTAGAGACAGAAGGGAAGGAAGGTGGGACAAAGAAACATCAATTTGTTGTTCTGCTTATTTATGTTTTCATTGGTTAATTCTTGTATGTGTCCTGACTGGGGATTAAACCTACAACCTTGGTGTATCCAGATGATGCTCCAACCAACTGAGCTACCTGGCCATGGCAAGAACACGTGTTTTTCTATGTTATAATATGCAGTATGAGATGTTCTGGGCACTTATCTCCAACCACATAATCGTTTGAAAAAGACATCTCTTGGAAGAAAAGAGATTGTCTGCTTTAGTTCTTCTTGGACTATTGCCCTGTCAGCAGCAGAGTTCCATCTATCCCTTTATCCAAATCACTTCCAGGACTTCACTCCTCCATGAAGTCTTCCATGATCACTCCTGCCTAAGGGAATGTCTCCTTCCGCAGGATCCTGTTGCCATTGCTATTTATACTACTCGTGGTATGTAACATTCAATGAGTACATTAAATAAGATTGGCTATGTGATATGCTTAGAAGTTTTAGTACTAAGTGCATAATGAGTGTTGATTTTTTATTGGTATCAATACATTTTATATTGCTACTGGCCCAGAATATCCAACATAAAATTACCAATACAAATAATTATATTCATTTCCTTAACATATTTCAGTATTTAATTTATGAGCTTGCATTATTTAAGAACTTTACCTTAGATAGAAGTGCTTTTTTATTTTATAAATACTGAATGTCATATTTACAGGTAACAAAGGTAAGTCAGTTACATATGTGTCTGCAGATGGACTACTCATGTATATTTGTACGCTACACTTATCATGTTAAGAGATTCTTAAATAGTTTTCTACTAATAAAATGGGCTGAAGAAAATAAGTATCATGGCATGTACTGAGTGTTCAATTAATGTTAGTCCTCTCCACTTTCCATATATTCCCTGCCTAGACCACCAAACATATCCATGCATTAAAAGAAGATGAGGAAGAAAAAAAACCTTAAATTAAATGTCTGTGAACTGATTGGAAATCAGAATATGATAGCCTCTGTGTGGGTGTACTATATTACACTCTGTATAAGTGAAATCATCATGTACAATATTCACATTAACCCAAATTTTCCTTATCAATTATCCCTATCTCAGAAAGTCAATGAGGGTATAAGGGAAGTGAGTGGGCCCTCTCTCCAACTAGACAGATGTTTATATTCTCTCTCCAACTGGATAGATGTACAACTTGGCTTGCACAGATTCCCATCTGAGACTTGCTGACTGTTACATGGCCCCTCTGAGATACAGGTGGTTAGAATAGTCTGTAAATATCGAGATCTATTCTCCAACCCAGGGGTAGAAAACTATGCTTATCTATGTGTGGAGGCAGAAGCAGACATGGACAGACACTGTATTGCCTAGAAAGGAAAGGGAGAATTGTTGTTTGTTTTTCTTTCCTTTGTTCTAAAAACATACTGCTCTGGAATAAAGTCACAAAGTGGAAGCCTTTGCATTCCATCGGGCCACGGATTTGCTTTAGCCACTACAATAGTAAATTTTTCTTTTAAGTAAACCACCATTTAGTAATGAGGAGAGTCACATAAAAGCCTCCTTTTCAGATTCTCTAAAAAACTCTGACAATCTGCCAACATGGGCTCTAATGTCTATCTGGTGACCACAGGGTAGAGTTGAGTAGCAACAGCCCTTACCAGGACTCATATAAAAATAGCTGACAAATAAGGCAGCATCTTACAAGTAGATGCCATATTTGTTATAATGAGAAGTTTGTCACTTTGAGTCGGGGGAACAGTTATAGTTTGTTAAAGAGATGGCATAGGGGTGGAACCTTTCGATTTTGATTTTATACTCCAGAGACTATACCATTAACCACTATTATGAGACATCTTTGGTGAGAGAATAACAATGCATACTGCATTATTAATGACAATGATTAACAGATTTGACTTGTTCTTACAGAATCTTTGGGAATTTTTTTCATTTGCTTTGTAGTGTGTGTATGCACGTGTATGAGTATGTGTTTGTGTTTCATTAGACAATGGAAATATAGATTAATAAGAACTTGGATTGATTAAATTGAATCCTTTAAAATTTTTCATACTCATAAGTTCTTGATGTTTAGAGCATGTATTTACTTAGCCAGCCCACTTAACTCAAACAGTTGGAGTTTCCTGAGAACCATATCACAATATTGTAGAATTAGAAGCGATTGGTAAGATTTTCTTTCTCTCTTCATATCTTCCCATTTATGAAAATGAGCTAACGTTTTCTTAAGTAATTATTCTATGCCACGAACATTGCTGAAAGAGTCAATTCTTTTAATCACCCCAGTGAGGTAGATGATATTACCATTGACGGTTTCCCAGTGAGGAACTGAGGTTAAGAGGTTGTAGGAACAGCCTGATGGTGGAAGGCTTTAAAGGAGCAGCTTCATGATTTGAGCCTAAGTCTTTCTGGAGTAAAAGACCATGCTTTTAACTAATAGTAGCAGTATTAAACTTTTCTGAATAAAATATAACCCCCTATCAAGCCTTCTAGAAGGAGTCCATATTATCCTTGACAATTCATTCCAATGGAAACAAATCCTTCCATTAATAAATTCCCTTTATATTTTCATTAATAATCTCATATTACAAAACAAGGTTTTGTCTTTTCTCTGATTTAACTGGTGACTTAGAGGTGCTAGTTTTCCCTGTCTATAAAATAACCGTCCATTCTTCACATTACTGATCTGCACAAATTCATTGCTTTGTTTAATACAGCACCATATTTTGGTAGAAGTACTCATTGTAATGGCTGCAATCCAGGCAGTCCCAGGTTAAGCTGTCATCTCCAAAATACTCTAATTCTTGTGATTTTGTATAATAAATGTAGCCTCTCCTTTGTCTGATCTAAAAAAAAGGGCTATTACTGCCTGCCTCATAGGATTGTATATATGAGAATTAAATGAGATAATGGGAGTGACTAGCAAGGTGTATAACAAAGATAGCCAACTACCAGGCTCTATGCTTTATAGACATTAAATCATATAATCCTCACAATAATCCCATGAAATAGATGGCATTATCATCATTATTACCATTTTACGAATGACCATTGAAAGTGGAGAGACTAAGCAAGTTGCATAATGTCATCAAGCTGGAAAGCAGTACAGCTGGGATTTCAACACAGGCAGTCTGGGTGCTCCTCATCACAACAGTATGCCAGGTCTTAACTAGGTAGATTAATCATAGCAGTTTCATTTCTTTAACAGTAAGAAGGGTAGGACTCAATGAAATGAATGCAAATGTAGTCCATCTGCAGAAACACATGTAACCGACTTACCTTCGTTACCTGTAAATATGACATTCAGTATTTATAAAATAAAAAAGCACTTCTATCTAAGGTAAAGTTCTTGAATAATACAAGCTTATAAATTAAATACTGAACTATATTAAGGAAACTGAATATAATTATTTGTATTGGTAGTTTTATGTTGGATATTCTGGGTAACAATATAAAATACATTGATACCAATAAAAAACCAACACTCATTAAGCACTTAGTACTGAAACTTCTAAGCATATCACATAGCCAATCTTATTTATTTATTCATCTTTTTAAATATTTTATTTATTTATTTTTAGAGAGAGGAGAAGGGAGGGAGAAAGAGAGGGAGAAACAGCAATGTATGGTTGCCTCTCACATGGCCCCCACTGGGGACCCGGCCCGCGACCCAGGCATGTGCCCTGACTGGGAATCTAGCCGGGACCGCTTGGTTCCCAACCCGCGTTCAATCCACTGAGCTACACCAGCCAGGCCCAATTTTATTAATAATAACAACATCACAATAAACTAAGTACAGGGTAGTCACATGTGCACTTTTAACTTAATAAAAATCAAAAGCATTTACTCAACAAATAATAGATTAAAGTGAGAAGGATGGTAATAACATAAATATAAAAATTATCTACCGTTACAGTAAAAGTAAAAAAGGGAGAAGAAAAAGAACTGTTTGAATATGTAGATCAGGACAAAATGCCAAATTCCACTTACATACGACAGTGTACTATATAGGTACTAAGTAGCATAAAAAAAGAAAAAATAAAGACAAGATTCACAGTGGTAGCTAATAATAGATTTTTTGGTTGTCTATGTAGAAAACTCAAAATAATCCAGGATGAATAATAGAGTTTAGTAAAGTTGACCATTTTCCTGTTAGTTATATTTCTATATAAAAGCAAAAATATTAAAATGTAATTTTTTAAACTGCAAAACATGCACATGAATGAATATAACAAGATAGGTCCATGTGATAAATCTAACAAATAGTATGCAAGGTCATTATGGAGAAAATCATGAAACTTCAGAAGAATAACAATAGAAGATTCAAAAAACAGACTTATTACTTTCTTGGACAGATTGTGTAAATATGCTAAGATATCAATTTTCCCTAAAATAATCTCTAGACTAAATGAATTTCTAATAAAAATTTCAATATATTTTTCATGGAAATTAACAGGGCAACCAATTATTTTATTTAAAATATGGTCAAATTCAATAGTAATTGGCAAAAATTAAAAATTTTGACAGCATCACAGCTTTCAGAGTTATAGAACAATGGAAACATTCACAAACTGTTGATGGGAATGTAAATCAGTAAACCTTTGCTTGGTGTTTTCTTGTAATGTTTAACATTTGCATATCTTATTGCCCAGCAATTCTAACCCTAGAGATGCTTATATGTGGAAAAGAAATAGACACATGGAGAGAAAATATGCACATGGAAACCGGTATAAGATATTTCATAAAAACACTGTTCCTCAAAAACAAAATCGTGGCAAAAACTCAGTAATTTAAAAATTCATTAACAGAAGATTAAATAAACCAATTGTGAAAAGAGCCCCCATTCATTTCCCACCTCATATGACAGACACCTTGCCTAAAATCCAATACTCTTCCTTCTGGAAGATAATTACAAAAGGCATCCTCCTCTGGGCTGATGCTTGGAACTGGGCTGGACTTCCATCTCCACTCTCGCTGGCTACCTGTGTCTGATAACTTTATACACTTATACAGTGAAATTTCTCAGGTGAATATAAAGAAACTATAGTCAAATGTAGCAAAATGAACAGATCTTAAAAATTTGTTGTTGACTTAAAAAACGTGTATGGCAGACTATAATGAAATACTTACTTTAGATAGTCTAAAACACACAAAAATAAACAGTATATTGTTTAGGAGTAAGTACATCATAAAAATGACAAAGAATAGCAAGAGGTTTATTAAAAGAAAATGTAGAAGTTACCACCTCTACAGGGAGAAGAAATGTGAATTGAGGACCACAGAAAATTCCACTAGTAATGGTAACGGTTCAAGTGTTCAGTTTGGTTGTAGGTTACCGCAATGCTTCAAGCTTTACCTTCACGTATAGTCTTGAATATATCAGATATTTGATTGAGAAAAAGCTATGACAAAAACTAAAATAAAAAGCGTAAGAATGGCCCCAAAAGATATAAAATAAGAGAAATCTAAAGAGACAGAATCAATTGGAGACACAAAGTGCATCCCAAAGGTATTCACAAATAGAGGGAAAATGGAAGGGAGAAATGAATACAATAAAACAGTCCCATAGAAAACAGAAATTACCCTACATATTCAAAGCATCAAAACACATAGATTGCTGAGAGAGGCAAATTGAAACACTCTAGTCAATTATTGTGAAATTTAAGTACACTATAAATAAAGAGATGCTACTGAAGATTTACAGTAGAGGAAGGGAAAGGGGAAGCACATGAAGATTACATGTAATAGTATGAGAATCATTGTGGAAATTCTCAGCCAAACAGTTCAAATGTGGTTAGGGGTCTGGGGAAAATGGTTTTGGTTTGGAAACATATTTAATCATGTTTTCAATCAAGTTGTGGGCAACATAAAATTATTTATCTACAATTCCCTTGTTTTACTTTTACTTGAAGATATACTTAAGCCACTTGAATATAAATAAAATATAAGGATCCAAATAACAATGGGTTCAAATTAGGACAGAAGAGAAGGCACTGGCCTGGATAGTCAACTCTTCATCTATTATTAATGCTCTTTCACTCTCTTCTCCCTGGGTGACCTTCTCTGGCTACCTGCTCACACAGCGCGCTGCAATTTTCCTTCGTAGTAGTGATCACAATAATAAATAAATGACCATGGATGTAATTTTGGTAACTTGCCTGTGTCCTACACTGAACAGCAAGCTCCATGAGAGAGAGATCATGCCTGAAATTGTCACCATAACACTTTTAAAGCTTAGCCTAGACTTGATAAATGTTTAAAAACCTTTTTGAATAAATGAAAGAATGCCTTCTAGCATGTTCATAAAAACTCCTTTGAACCATGCTTTGCCTTCAAACTTCTGCTAATTTATTTTTCCTTCTATTGCTGATATTCTGGAACTAGTTACAATCCAAATATCTGTGGGTATAAAAGAGGTCATATTAACATTTCCTCTGATGCTAATCAGTAGGAAATGAATTCTTGGGATATACCCAATCCCTCATGTCCAGTCTCAATTTAGTCAGCTATACCACTGCCTACTCAATATCTTCATTTCCTTACCCTCAGCAATGAAATCTTAGTTTCACTCCCTGTCCTTGTGCCCACAGGAGGCAGTCCTATGCATCCACGCCACCTGAATTTGGTCCACGTTTTACAATTTAAGCTCCATTTGGATGTCTAGCCTCTGGTCACTATGGCATTCTGCCTCATATGGATACCAAAGTTTGTCAGCTTTCTGACTCAGGGCTTTCACTGAAGTGGCGGCTGTGGGCTCAGTCCTCACCCAGAACTTCCAGAGTTAACATCTCCTGGGGCAACTTCAAACCACAGGCAGCAGCAGCTCTCAACTGCCGGTATTTGAGACCATTGAGATATTTGCTGCTTGCTCTCTCAGTGAGCAGTATTGGACCCTAGCAGACCAGAGCAATACTCCTATTGACTTTGCCTATCACATGCTCTCTGTACCTTCTACCTCACTTCCTGAGATCACCTTTCAATAATTTGCCTGTAAAAGTCCTGATCTCAAGCTTTGGTTCGCAGCAACTCAAACATGAACTCCTAATAATTAACAATCCCAGTGAAAGTGCTTCTGTCTACATCTTGTCTCTTTTGCAATATCTAACCTTAGTTACCCACTTCCATAATTTTTTTTTTACCTTGGCTTATTTCACAATGTTCTCCTGGTCTGTTCCTACTTTACAGATCCCTTTTATTGGCTTCTAGTATTCTGAAGCTAAAGAGCTCTTGCATTTGTTTTAAGGCCTCTTTGCTTTATGTGCCATAAATTCTCCCTGCATGCTACCCACTCTCATGGGCTCAGTGGTATCTACCCATACACCGATGACTATCAGGTTTACTTCCAGGGCTCATGTCTCTGTAGAGTTGCAGACACATATGGCCTAGTGTGTATGCTCACTTAGATGTCTCTAAAGGCACCTTAATACTCATATGCCTATGACTCTATTCATTACATTTCCCACCTGAAATGCACTTCTCTTTCTATGTTTTTGAATCCATGACCTTCCACTGTCCACATTCTCACCCATTTTTCCACTCTTTTTTCTTTCTTCTTCCTCAATTCCTATAGAAATGAGCTCTACAGTTCCATATGCCATGCATGTGCACGCCTGGTGTGTGTCGGTAATCGTTAACATTCTTACTCTGTCTCCCAGCTAATGCCTTCACCATTTCTTACTGGTACTATTACAACAGCAATCCACTAGTCATACTCTTTAATGCACACAGCATACTTTTATCAGAGCTATCTTTCTAAAATCAAAATATAGTCATGAAAAATTTCTGCTTACAATGATTACATTATCCATTAGCACTTTCATTTATTAAACCAATTTCCTATCTAGGAATCAGGAATCCGGGGAAATGACGCAGGCATGTAACATTTTATGATTGGCATAAATGAGAGTGTTTGAGGAGGGCCCGATAGAGTGTGATGCCTGAGTGCTGATCCAAGGAAGTACCAGGAGCCATCACCTCGGTCATTAGGCGGAAAGAAGCTGATGCCTAAAGGCAGACTCTGATCCCTCAGGGAGCTATTTTTAACACAGCTGTCTCTAAGAAATGGGAGTTTTAAAGACACCTAATACAGTCTACATATTAAACAAAATGAAAACCATACCAATATAATTTCCATGTTCCTGGATGATTTAGCAGGTGATATTGCAATCCGTTCCTTGGTATTTATAGAAGTTTTCAGGAACAGATTATTCTACTCTATGATGATAAACCAGGAAAGAGTCAAGATTGTGACGTTTCTTGTTTCCTCTGTACTATAAACGATTTGTTTGAAACACTTTCATTTCTTTTTATTCTGCCAGGTTCGGATCATAACCTGAAGAATGGAGTTAAAATAGGCCATTGACAGAGTTTTAACGCTTATTTTCTCAACAAAGATCTTTGGTACGCGATAAAATGCTACTTCCCTTGTAAAGAGAAAGGACAGCTGCCTATGAAACAATAGTGATCTCAGGTGTGAGCAAAAGAAAATGTGTTGTGCAATAAATCTATGAAGCAAGGACTTATTTTAGGACTACTGCATGACGTCAATTGTAATCTTCTGAAGGTCAGCAAGTTTGTGATCTATGTTAATAGAAATTTCAAGGAGCATTGCAATATCTTAATCTGAATGATTTTTATGTAAACTATTTTGTTGTTCTTTACAACTAAATTAAAACAAATAGTTTAGGCCCATATTTATTGTTCTTCATCTTTGGAAGTTCCAGAATTGACCAGGACAGATGAGAATCTGGAGAGGATAGCCAGCATTATGTAAAAGATTCCTCATAGACATAAAATAAAATTCAGATTTCTTAAGACAGCAAGCTAAGATGTTCAAACCCTGGCAGTTAACTAGCTTTCCAGGTTCATCTTCAGCACTTTCAACATATCACTCTGCCTAGTATCCTACAAAAATACACTCGAAGTCGGCCTTAAACAGAAGGTCTCTTCGCATCAATGTGCTATTGCTGTGACGCATTATGGTTACGTATTTTGTGACAGAAAGTTTACATTTATTCTTCAAAGTGTAAGAAACACATGACTTCTGCTGTGACCTTGTCTCAGATACTCTCCAGATAGCACACAACTCTGTATATATCTACTTTTGATAGTTACCTGCATACAATTCAGATAGGATCATGTATTTGAAAGCTTCCCATTTCTCCTAGGATCAGCTACCCAATCCCAGAACTGATTTTCAAGCCCCTCTCCAGCCAAACCTCCCTCATCCTGACCATCCACTTGGAATTTCTTTCAGTTCTTTGAATGTGCCATGGTGCTACTCAATCCACACCGACCTTATTTTACTCACCCCGCCAGGGCTAGGTTAAAGGTAAACCTGATAAGAAGTTTCCCTGGATCCTTACACTAGGTCAGGTCAATTTGCTCCCAACTTTCCAAAACTCTTTTCAGTCTCTACTATAATGCTATTCCTTTGTAATTGCTTGTTGGTTTTCTCTGCAGGCTTTCAACTCAATGAGGACAAAAGTGATATCTCTCTTACTCACTGCAGTTTTCCTGATGGTATGTTGCCTGGCACCTTAGGGGTGGTTTGTAAGTATTAGTTGAATAAACAAACAAACAAACAAATAAATAAATATTTCATTGCTTCAGTGCCCTATAAATGTTTCTCAATCAGGCCCTTGGCTTTCATGAGTCCATGAACACACTCATTCATCCCTTCACCAATTCAAAAGTAATTGAAAGCTTCTATGTGCCTGCCATCATCATAATTTCCAAGGATGCATAGAGCATGAAACATAGCTCTGGTACTGAAGAAACTTACAGACTGGGTAAGTGAGGGTGTAAATAAATGCGCTGCTTAGTTAGACTGATTGGTTCAAGGGTAGATTCTGGATTTAAGCCCAACCGGTATGCATCCTTCCTTCCCACAGACCACAGTGATTGCTTCAGTAACGGACATGTGATACAAACAGCTTTTATCAGAGAAAACCCAAGTACCTGTATAAGAGCTACCAGAAAGAAACAGTCTTTCCCTTTGTGTTGGTCATGAACTTAGCAGATCTAGTGTTGCAGCTACCTCATGAGGCTAAGAGAATAAAGAAAAGAAGAACACATACATACAATGGGATACTACTCAGCTGTAAGAAAAGTTGAAATACTATCATTTCTGACAAGATGGATGGATCTTGAGAATATCATGCTAAGTGCAATAGGTCAGACATAAAAAGTTAAGAACCATATAATTTCAGTTATATGTGGGATCTAAACTGAAAACAATAAATGAACAAATAAGACAAACAAAAACTCATAGATAGACAACAGGATGGTGGTTACCAGAGGGAAGAGGGGTGGGTGGTGGTAGCAAAGTTGGTAGCGTATTTTAACAGTGTCAAATACATGGTGACAGAAAGAGACTTGGGTGGTAAACACATAATGCAATAAACATATGATGCCTTATAGAGTCGTACACTTGAAACCTATGAAACTTTATTAACCAGTGTCACCCGAATAAATTTAATAAAAAGAGGAAGAACAAAACTGAGAGGCAAAGAAGGACTATCTGAGATCCGAGCCCCCCAAATACTAATACTTTTGATGTAGTCCTGAATATTTCAGTTATATAAGTCAGTAAGTTCCCTATTATTTATATGGTTTTTGTTTGCTTATTATACTGAGATCGAGTTGGGCTTTTCCTCACAAGCAATAGAATTTCTTACTGATACATGGAATCACAGATAAGGCAACATTTCTAACTGGATCTTAAACGTTGAGGAGAAATTTCACAAGAAGAAAACAATAACATCAATAGTAATAACATCACGTCAGCTCTTTCATCACAGCACTACGTCACCGTTTTAAGTAATGTGCATGTGTTAAGGAATAGCATGTGCGAAGCTCGAAGGTATAAAAGATAATGCATTTGAGGTATATAGTGATTGGCTCAGTGTCTTCAATAGGCTGTTTACCAGGAGAAGAGGATCAAAAGGCAGAAACAAGAACAAAATACACCGCTGCATCGACATTGCCAATTATTCCACATGAGATTCTAACAGCAAGTCTGAGTCCATTTCTACTCAATAAAAACATACATATGTAGTCAATCAAACCATTTAGAATTTCTCATAACTAAAGTTCTTAAAAAAATAAAACTGATGCATCCAGATTTCATTTCATAAAAGCTCCAAGTAGTATGTTATAGCACAATTCCAGGTGGGTTAAGTGAATTGTTCCAGGTAAATGTAGGCAACTGAAGTATGAGTTAAAATGAAATGCAATGCTCAGCTGCAAATCTGTAACTGTTTCCACAATATCCTATGTACCAACCTCCACAGACACGATAGCATCACGTTAAAGAAACAACACTTTAGCCCTGGCTGGCGTAGCTCAGTGGATTGAGCACGGGCTGGGAACCAGAGGGTCCCGGTTCGATTCCCCGTCAGGGCACATGCCTGGGTTGCGGGCCAGGTCCCCGTGAGGGCCATGTGGGAAGCAACCATACATTGCTGTTTCTCTCCCTCTCTGTCTCCTTCCCTTCCCCTCTCTCTAAAAATAAATAAAAATAAAATCTTTAAAAAAAAAAAAAGAAACAACACTTTAGCGCTAAATACATTTTTTCTTTTTCTCAGTTCTGTGACAATAACGAGGTAACCTCCAGGAAGTGGCTTTATTTTACAAAGTTTCTTTTTTTCTCATGTATAACACAGGAATTGTATATTTTTTCTCATAGTTTTTTTTAATTAAATAAAAAATATTTAGCACAATACCCCAAATGCATATATTTAATTCCTACCTAGTCATAGCTATATAAATATTTAATAATAATCGCAGCAACACATCTCTCTCATCTTCTATTTCTGTCCAAGTGAAATGGATATAATACCTTTCCAACAATACCTACATACAAGTCTACTTTGTCCTACAATGTGATCATGTTTTCTTTATTGGGGTTTGTTTGAGGGTTGGGATAAGAGGGCTCAGTTATGTACTAGTGTTAGCATAGGTAGCTAGATATAACAAAGGAAGGAAGCAAAGGCAATCAGACATTATGAAGCAAAGGAGGCATAAGCCTGCTTGCTTCCCCGGTTCATTCCAGCTTCACACACTTCCCAGGGAGCCATCAGTCATTCCAGGCAGGTCACTGGGGCAAGGGATAGAATAATAAAGGGGGAAGGAGAGTGCATGGACAGTAGGAGCCAAAATGACAACCATAGAGTCCTGTCAGTCTAGCCTGGGAAGGGAATAGATTGGTTAGTGGGTGGGCGCATCGGAAGTCTGGAAACTTGGGAAATTAATTGGTTAGTTTAAAAGGTGCCTAGTCTTTCCCAAGCCTGAGATAATATAATCAACTTAACAAAGAAGCCCCTTCTCTCTGGCCTGGTAACATGTGCTTGCCCCATCATTCCCACGTTCTTTGCATAGCAGCTATCCCTTGCCACCTGCGGCCCCACTGGCTGTGTGGACTCCGAACATGGGCCGCAGCTGAGGTGCAGCCGGGAAAACAAGCTAAGCTAGCCTGATGGCGAGAAAGGCTGGACCAGACTAACCTTGGCAGGACAGACGGAGATAGAACACTGGGAACCCAGGGGAACTCCTTTGAATTTGCATCTGGGTACCACAAATCAATATTATCACCAGACCTCATCCTCCCTGTGGGTCCCCTGGAATGCTTTCCTTGTGACACTGTGAGAACCCCACTCCCACCAGCAATACTAGGAACCGGAAACACATTAGATGATGTGTTTTCTTCTAAGTAGAAAGAAATGCAAAGTTGTACCTCATTATATTAAATTCATTTGAGAGCTATGAGAAATCTGATCATAATAAAATGAGAATTAACACTTGCTATGTGCAATAAATCAGACGTGAGTGCTATAAAACTGGGGTGCTTTGTTGTTTCTAAAGAGATCCTCTCCACAGGGCCTTTTGTTAGCCCCAGTTGAAGTGGCCACCTGTGGTTCTCAAGCCTCTTGATCAGAGGCTTGTTTGAAGTAATGAATCAGATGTGCATGGATGAATTTCCAGAACCAGATGAGGGGGAAACAAGTTGGTTAACACCATGTTGGTATGAGCTTGCCAAGTGGCAGGCCAGCAGCTGGCCATAAAGAACAAATAGAAAGACTGCAGACATATAAAGCAAAGAGGAACCAACAGCTGGGGTGCATTTGCACTGTTGATTGTTTCTTGGGACCAAGGCCCAAAGTTAGTCCCCGATAGAGAAGCTACCTTTGGACTCTAAACTTTACTCCAGTCAAGTGGTTAGAAACAAGAAACTTACTCAGCAGAGGTGGCCGTCAGATTGCTTCGCTTCATCTTTGGTCCATCCATACCATCCATCTGGCTTGTGTGTTGGGACCTGGTGGAAAAATAGGGGAATAGAGCTATTTAAAGATTCAGAAATACTGAGTGAGGAAGAAGGAAATGTAATAATTAAGATGTTGTGCAAAGATTGGAGCAGATAGTGATAAATCAGCAGGGAACCTTAAAGATATTTGGCTTCTTACATTAGGGCCAAAGACTGGGCCTCAGACACTCTGGAAGTGTTTTAGGGTCCCAGGCAGATTTAAAAACTAAAGAGAAAGATGAAAAGCGAGAAAGCTACAGGACAAACAAAAGAGAAACATGAAGAAAAAGGGAGAGTCTGATACATCATAAAACGATGCATGCGTTCAACAAATAATTTTGAAGATCCACTATGTATAAGTCCCTTGTGAGGATCCAGAATGAGTCACCCCAAGATGCGCCTCTGTGGTTTGCAGATTGTTTTGAGCTCAAGGCAACTTTAGGCACAGGCTCAAGAGAAACTTCTGCGCCATCTTGAACCACCTAGAAGAACTTGAGTTAGGGCCTTGCCCATAAGAGATTATCCCAGGTAAGTCAGATACATTCTTTTCACCTACCTAGAGGGCAGAGCAAACTTCTGTTTACTAAATATTTGTTCTTCTTATTACCTTGCAATGCCCCTTTGAAGCCCCCAAGGTGTATTAATTACCTCAGCCTTAGTTTAGGGTGCCTTTTATATCTCAATCCCCTGGTCTGTCTCTGAACTTCTGCAAGCGGGGTCTCTGACTTGCTCATATATGTGGGGTTTCCATACATATGTATGTATGAAATGTGGTCATTATTTTCTTGCTGATCTGTCTTGTGCCTATTTGATTATTAGACTAGCCAGAAGAACCTTGAGGGTAGAGGAAAGTTTGTTCCTCACATCCCAAATTAGGCACTGGTGGTAGAAAGGCAATTAAAATCCCCACTTTTGAGGAATTTATATTCTACGAGGCAAGCAAGTTGGGAAACAGGTAAGTTCCATACAAAATGATGCTGGGCCATGGCATCAATAGCAAGAAACAGACTACTATTGGAAGTAATAGGATCTCTCCCCGCAACCCCGACACACACAGACACAAATAAAATGACCAGAAAATCTAAGTTGCTCAGTGAAGTTTAAGAAAAATAAAATTTGATAACTTATGGATGGGAGTATACAAGATTCATGGTTTTTCAAAACATATTATGGAAGGGTTTGCTTGTTTGTTAGTGTGAAAAGATGCATAGTCAGGCCATGGAAAGTCAGAATTCCTTTTAACCACAGTTTATGTTTACATGTAAACCTGAAATGTATCCAAATATCACTTAATTATCAGATTTTCAAATGGTGCCTTATCGGGGCTTCCCCACACGTACTGTATCCGTAGCATGCGTCACAAGGAAGAGCCAGCAATGATGTGCTGTTTCAAAGGCTGCAGTGCAGAGAGGAAGAGTAACCTTTGCAACTAGCACTAGCCTGTTAGCAATTTATGAATCAAGAAATGAGGGACAATTTGATGTCTACGAGAGATGTAACACCACACCTGAACCAGAAGAATAAGCCATTTCAAACTATTTAAACTTTTGATTGCCCATCGTCATGTTGCCCCTGGGGTAACTTGGAGGGAGAGCGGTAAGAAAGAGCAAAGGGTAATAGGAACAAGCCTCTGGAGGCCAATGTGATTTTGTTTTCTTCTGGCTCTGGATTATCAGGAGCTGTTGACTTTTTTGGCTTGAACTAAAATCATTAAGATCAAAACTATTCTGGAAAGGGAAAATATCTATAAAAATTTACTTGTTTAAACTCAGATAATACATTAGCCAGCATCATATTTGTATGTTGACCTACTACCAGGTGAGTCAGCAGCATCTGTGTTTAAAGCAAGTGTCCAGACCAGAAGTCAGTTTGAGAGAATTTAATCTAAAAGAGAGATAGTAAGCCTGATAAAAATCAGAAGTTGCTAAGGTTTATATTTCAACACTGGTGTTAAGGTTTAAATCTTACCATTAAAATATAACCCTCTGACATAAGATGAAGAGAAAAGAGGAATTAAGAGGGAACAATAAATCTCTGCAGGAAGAGGTAAATTTTCCCAAAGTTCAATTGGTTCATTGGAGGTGAGCTGGGAGGGCTTTGATGCGTGGCACAGGTTCTACATCATGGATGGTGGATACAGCTCCTGCATGCCTCTGGATCATTCTACAGGGAGATCTGGGAATCTGGAACCACTCTGCAAAGAGCCAGAAGTGAACAAAGTAGAATGTCCCCAGTTGGTGCTCCAAGCAATCACATAATTATACAGGGGTTTCCACACTTGGTTTGCTCTTTGAAACTTGAGACTCTCTTTCTGGAATGCAACAGAGTAGTTAGGAACCCAGGTTCTAAACTTAGAAAAATGCAAGTTAGAGGGTAAGTCCTGGCAGTTGCCTCACTTGAGAAGTGATGATAGTAACAGTGTTAATTTCATAGGGTTGTTGGAATAGGGGAATAGCCTTACTGCATAGTATTGGATATCATAACAGTATTATCTGGATTAAAATTTTATCACATTAAATTGATACAACTATTTAATAGGAAATTTAATTTAGAAAAAAAGAGTTATAAAAGCAAAACAATTATAGCTAATGTTTCAGAGCTTATAAACTAATTTTATATTCATTATTACACTTCATCTAGAGAAATATTCTACAGATAAAGAAAATGAAGTTCAAATAGGTGAAGTTAATTACCCAAGGCCATACAGCCAGGATACAGTAGAGATCAAACCTAAGCCTTTGAAGTTGTACTTCAAAGTAAAATATTCCTTACTTGCTAATTTATTTATCAACCATTTTAACGGTTGACTTCTGCTCTATAACAAATCTCCCCAAAGTGTAGAGACTTAAAAAAATAAACATCTATTTTTTTTTCATGGGTTTGGATCAGCTGAAATGTCCTTCTGATCTGGACAGCTTTTGACTGGATGACTTCTGATCTGGACAGCTTTTGACTGGATGACTTCTGATCTGGATAGCTTTGGGGGCTGGATGACTTCAGATGGCCTCAAA
The DNA here is from genome assembly GCA_004026765.1 of Micronycteris hirsuta. Lineage (NCBI taxonomy): Eukaryota > Metazoa > Chordata > Mammalia > Chiroptera > Phyllostomidae > Micronycteris > Micronycteris hirsuta. The sequence goes on along the minus strand of PVJI01001996.1, from coordinate 76,051 downwards.
AATTGGAAGCATGGTTGGTGTAGGAGGTCTCAGCTGAGATGACTCATCTCTGCTCCATCACCCAGCAGACCAGCTTGGATCTTTGCCCATACCAGTCTCAGGGATCCAAAGAGCAGAAGTGAGCAAGCCCTTTCACACCTATGGGTATGCTATATTTCCCACTGTTCCATTGGCTAAACAGGCCACATGGCCAAGTTCAGAGTTCCTGGCTACAGGAAGGCATGAACAAATTAAAGTGATGGTGTTAAACTTCCCAACATTTTAATATCCCTTAGTCCCAAGTGGTAGGAGTCTAGGTAATTGTTATATATTATTTCACTTTTCTGCACATTGTAAATGTTCCAAAATAATCATTTATTCCTTTTATAATAATAAAGTCAACATTTCTTACATAATTTAGAAAATTGAGCCATTTTCTGGAGAACCACAAGTCCTGGTTGTGAGCTCATTTCTTTCTGAAATGGATATTAGACTTCCAACCAACCCACACCAGATAATGTTACTGTCAGTGCTTCTCGGGGGTCACTTTTGTCCTCCTCATCTTACTTCTCTACACATCCTTCCAGTGAGCTCTTGTAAATTCTCGTTCCTTCGGTTATGGTTTACACGCTGATATACCCAAATCTTTACACTCGGCACAGTTCTCACATCAGCTTTCCAACCTGTCTCTCTGAATGCCTGTGGGACACATGACCTTGGAAGGGTGCCTGTCTGGTCTTTGAAAAATGCAAATGAGTTTGCCACTCTTGCCCTTTCCTGCTTACAGGGGCTGACCTTGGTCCTCTCTTCCAACTTCCACTCACTCATTCTGTTATGCCTACAGGCAGTTTTCTTGCAGGTTGTATCTGCAAGAAAATATTTTTTTTCCAGAGATGCAAGCTCTCTTCCACCACAAGTTTTGCACATGCAGTTTCTCTTGTTTGAAGCCTCAGAATTACTTTCCTCCCCTTCCAATGGAAACTCATCCTAATGATTTCTGCTAAAGCATCACTCTTCTAACTATTCAAGGTAGGTTAGGCTCCCAAACCTCATAATATTCATCTCAGATGTCATTAGAAATCATGAGTTATCTCATCATTTCCATATCTCACCCTAAATGTCACTTCCTTCTGGAAGCCTCCCTTGACCATCCAGACATGGCTCATATGCCCTTCCTATGTGTTTTGAGAGTGCCTAAAATTGAATCTGCAATGCAACTTATTATGTTCTTTAGTTAAATGTTCTGTATTTCCCCACTAGAATATGAAATTGGGCTGAAGTTAGGGGCCATGTTAATCTTATTCATTCTGATATTCCCATTCTCCAGCACAATGCCTGGTACATACATATGAGCATTCAGTAAGTGTCCTTTCATTTGTTCAACTGTAGCACATTCCTGAATAGCCACTCCAATGGAAAGGAACACTGACAAGGAAATGACAAGCATGTGACATGTAAAAATATTTTGTTTTTAAATGAATTATATGTTTTGGAGAACATTCATTTATTAGCTATGTTGATGTAAGCTATTGTTAATTAGAATTCAACCACTGCTGTTAGGAATACAAGACTAAATATCTTCAGAGTGATAAAGCTTAGAAAAAAAAGACTATGTGAAAATATGTGGGGAACTCACATGATTAATTATAAAAGGCATGATATCCCAGAGAACTCTAGAAAACAAATACATCTGAGTACAAGAGCATTTTTTTCTTCATGTTTATAAGGGTAATCAAAATAAGTTTATTGCCATGTATCTTCTATTTATTCTTGTCAAAGACAAGAGTAGATGTTTTCCTAATAGTTTTATCTGAGAAGTAAATTCAAAATTAAAGAAATAATTCAAAAATTAAACAAAATTATATGTACAATATACACTTATGTTTATTAAATATATCTAGTATTATGGATTTCCATATCTTAAGAATAAAAATAACTTGAAGCAACATAAATATGTTTTTAAAATATTTAAAAATCACAGTCTTGAAAGACACTTATTAACATGGAGTTAATCTGGAACAGTTGTGAAGCATTGTAGATGCATTTACTTAAGAAAAGCTTTTAGTGGGTTACTGTTTCAAAGAGAATGAAAAATTATGTGTTAATAGTAGGATCTGTTTTCCACAGCAAAACTAAAAACTTAAATTAAAAATCCTGTCTAAAAAGTTTGCCTCTGTTGAATATTTCTATCTAAATATAATATAGTTAAGCCCGTGGGCGGTGGAATTAGTAACAGTAAACTTTGGGCATTCTCAATCTCTCCAAGTCTCATTTTTTCTCATTTGCATAATAAAGACAATTATGTCTACTTTTAAGGACATTGTGGAACTCATTCCTTCAGTCAATTAATATTCATTGAGTGCTTATTATATAATAGATATTAACTAGTATCGAACAAGATGCAGGTTCCTCCACTAAGCTTACTACCGAATGGAAGAGATTCTACTAGTGATAGTATGTGACAAAGCCCGTGGCATAGAACTTTCCACATAACAAACACTCAATGAATTATCATCATTATTAGCGTTGTTATTCCTTCTCAAAGCAATAGAGCATGCATCGTAGACTAAGAAAAATGGGGATGTGTCAATATAGTTGCATTTGTATGTTCACACACACAAACATGCTTTCACCCCACCGATATATTCATACATATTCCAATATTTCCAAATATACAAACATGCCAAGGATTCTGCAATCCTTTGCATTTTAAAGGTTGAAATGCATTACAGTTTTTTAACACAGAAGGCTTAGGATTCAAACTAATTTAATAAAGATTTTAAATGAAGTTGGAATAGTCAGTGACTCATAGGTCAGAAGTGGGTGGCAAGTGATAGAGGGGAAGGCCTGGAGCAGAAAAGAGACTCTGAGTACCAATTTCCCATTCAAAATGCTATGAGTTATTGCTTCTTGTTTTTTTAACCTATGCTTGATGCAATAGGTCACATTTCCCTCAAATTTTATTCATGGAAGTATTTATGTTTACAGAGTTTTTGAAAAGAAAACTTGTTAAGACCCCTCTCCAAAATCAATGAAACCAAAAGCTAAGTAAATTAGCTTTTGAGTCAAGTTTATGCTTAAAGATTCCTAAAGAATCTGCTGCTTCTTGCTTTATCAAGAACTATGTAATTTATATAATTTAGCTTAACATTCAAGATTATTATAAAGAAAAAAAGTCATTTTGTCTTAATATTAAGATATTTCTGGATTGTCCTTAGTAATTTGGAATTACACAAAGCAAACAAAAAATAAACTCTTAAATTTATACAATATTAAATAAGAGGGGTTTTTTTATAGTTTTCCTCTGCTCTTCTCAGGATTATACTTATTCTCTGGGCTGTCCTTTCAATACAGAAATGCTGGCTGTCTTCTCATCTTGAATATAACTGTTGTAAATTGTATAAACTGTATTTAAGAGACACAAATTTTTATCCCAATGATATATCTAAGCCTAATAACCTTCTTTGGAATTCTTCAGAGGCTGAGTAATAAAAACAATTACATTAATACACAGTAAAGTAAACCTTCTGTTTAATCTGAATATATTGAACAAAGCCTCAATTATTTCCAAGCATAACATTATAATTTAGCAGTAAAAGTACAGAATAGTATACTTGGTCAACTAGCATGAGACTATCTAAAATGTAGACAGAAAAAAAACAGGAATTTTTTGTCACTCCTCTAATAAGGGCAATGATCAAGAATAAAATGGGGGAGTAATAATGTTATCCCTATTATAGTCACCATAATATATCCATTTTATATAAAGCCATGGAAGGTAAACTCTTACTAAAGTTATTTTCGGCAATTTGGTTGTACAGACATCATATATATATATTTTGAAAATAAAAAGCAAATATAAATGTGGGCACATTTAGTATAAATCTACCAGATGAAGTGCTACCAAGAACAAATATCACTATGATTAAGGTCTGGATATTAATTAAACAGCCAGAATGAGTGGCGGGCATAGTAGGTGGCACCCAGTTGACTAGGTCCTATGCATTATTCACAGATAGGATATTCATTTTCAATATATTCTGAGCACTTGCTAAATGACAGACAGGGTACTAAGCACTGAGTATACAGCAGGAAACAATAACGATGTCCTTACACACCACGAGTCTGACAAGACTGATGAGTAAACAGGATACTCAAATTTAATGAGATGGGTACTGTAGGACAGGAAATGTGGGATTACATGAGGAAAAATGAATAAGCAAAGTCTAGAAACCAGAAAGGAGTTTGGCGTATATTTGAAAAGTTCTATTAGAAGAGGGGACAATGGGGGAAAGAAGGGGAAGCAAGGGTCAAGTCATGGAACATGTATGAAGGACCCATGGACAAAGGCAATGGTAGGGAGGATTGAATGTGGGAGGTGGGGGTGGGTAGGGCAGGAGAGAGTAATGGGGAAAAATGGGAACCGCTATATCTGAACAACAATAAAAAATTAAAAAAAAAGAAAATGTGAGAAGACAAATTTATTTGGGGCAGAGGTTAGAAGTGAGTGTTTAAAAAGAAAATGTTAACTAGATAAAGTGAGGTAAGCTTATTGGATTAACCTAAACCAGAAAGTATGAACTTGATATTATAGACAACTTAGTGATGAGAGTGGCAGATTGAAAGTTTCATTAAATATTAGTGATATCATGAAGATTTAATGATAGAAAAACAGTGAAATAGACAGTAAAATCAGTGTGACAGTATCTAGGTTGGGTTGCTCAAAGCCTGAACTCTTTACTTCAGTAAATGATGAGAAGGAAAAAAAAAAAAAAAGAATCCAAGAGTTTTTTTAAAAGGAAAATCAAAAGACAGTGGTATATCTGATGTGAATGACAGAGAAAGAAGACTGAATGGCAAGTCTATGATTTTGAGTTTGGGGACCTAGAAACCTAAGAAAGCTACTACACACAATTTCATCTAGAAAGCTAGGGCCATTTGGAGACCAAAATTCTGAATTTATTTGGAATGCACTGAATTTGCATGTTACCCACAATTCAATGGAATCTAAACTATTGCTAGTCAAGAAAAAAAGCACAGGAAGAAGGCATGCAGGACATAAAGGCTAAAGATGTCATTTGGGAATTATTTGCATAGATATCAGGAATGAAGCTACAACTATGCTGTAAAAACAGCAAGAACTCAGGCAGAAGACAGTTGCAGGAAGTAAGTGGTCTCATATACAAAACATCTAAGTGAATCCAAGGAAAATAACAGACATAAACTCTTCACTCACTCTTCATCTCTGATAGTATTTTCAAGAGTTCAATGGGGCTGGAAGAAAGAGAAACCCTATTTATCCATAGTTAAAATGTAGTGAGTAGATAAGAAATGGAAGCAATGGAAGAGTCTTGTCAAGATTTTGATAATAAATGGAAACATTAAAAAATAACTAGAAAAAGTATTAGGATTAAAACAAAGGCTTTTTGATGTTTTAATAGTAAATTTAGTTGAGTAAGTCTGGATGCATCCTTTACATTGAAGAAAATCAGTAGGGCATCAAAGACACCAGTAGTGAATAAATTATGATGGCTATCCCGAAGGAGCTCACAGTCCTGAGGCCTCTTGTCCAAAGAGCCTAAATGGGCACATAAAAAAATGTTAAGTTGAGGATGAAGGAATGTGAAAGAGTTTTCAGCAAAATTCAGGTTGTAGCATAAGGAAGAGGCAATATTTTCACTAAGAATGAGGGGGAGAAATGTTAAGATCATTCAATATTTTAAGGAGAAAGGAAAATAAGTGAAAGAATAGCTTTGTGACATTTGAGAGGTGAGTAAAGGCGGTGATGTGATGACAGACATGATGGTGATAAAACTCCATAGAAGGGATCTGTAATTGTCACACTCCCGTGCTTTTCCTTTCATGAGCGTTCCACGGCCTGACAGCCGAAACAGAGTGCGTAAGCCATGAGGATAATAGATGTTTGAGGAATGATGCTTGGAGAATAAGAAGCATCTTTCAGGATTAAAAGGAGCATGCAGTGATTAACGTTAATTATATATATAAATAAAGCAAAGTGTAGCAATTTTAGTCCTGTCAATGATGTGTCTTAAAGACTAATGATGATATAATAGGAACAATATCATTATTGCTAATCAGCATCAATGGTAAATAGGGAAGGTATGACTGGTGGAAACCTCAATGGTTTATTTCTGGTATGAAGCTGGCATGTTATTTAACATAGAACTTGGAAAGTAATAAAGATAGCTTTTAGTTTTGCTTAACAGATTGTATGTATTGAATATTCTTGTTAAATGTCTTCCTTAGGTCTCACACTGACTCCCTGGCTAAAAACAGAAAAAAATGACCAAGTATTGAAAACCTAAAATGAACCTTGCTACCATGAATAGGCTTTTCCCCTAAGTCCTTTGGAAGAACGTCAATGCCAGAATCCTCAATGTCAAGATAAGGAGTTGGAAGAATTCCACCAACAAGGTCTCCTAATATTGAAGGGCAGGCTCACTATATTGACCTTGTTCACTTCACTCCTGATACATACAGGAAATTCTACTCTGTGAGAAGAAGAAATGAAGAATCTGGAGAGCAGAAAATATAGTCCTCTTCTTGGTATCTCTCTTAGACATGTTTGGTGACAAAGAAAAAAAGAGTTCAAAAATAAAGTTAAAAGCAGATGTTCTTGTTGGCGTAAGATAGGCCAATACATATTTATTTATGACCAAGAACTGAAAATAGTTGGACATCAAAGGGACTGAGAAAGGAGCCTAAAAATTCACTAGTAGAAATTTCTTGCTTTCTTTTAGAATGATCTATTTCTACCTCTTGCTGCTGTTCTTCTGTTTTCCTCCAGTCTTCCTCACCTCTCTGAAGGCCAGTTTTTCTGTATTATTGAATATGGTCAATCGTGAGTAGAGCTCGCCAGTGAACTACTGTACGTCACAGTCTCCCAGTGACGAGGAGAGATCATCTAAGTGACTTTCGGGATTGTGAAGAGGAAGTTTCCTCAAACGGGTTGGAAGAGGAAAATATTTAATATGTTTTGGCTACAGAATCCAACTTAGGATACTGGAATATGTTGTCCTGTATTTTTCTGAGTTCTGATATGAAAATCAAAAAGAATAAGTGGGGACTATATGAGCTTAAAGACTGAGAAGGCTAGAGATCCCTTCTTAAGATAGCTAATAATCTGCTGTTTTGAATATTTTACTTTTATGTTTTCCAATCAGGTATTATCATTATATGTTTTAGGCAAACCTTAATCCAGTCCCTTTGACTTTCGCTCATGGCAAGTTGAAGTAATGGAAATATTGATTCCCCTTCTGCAGAAAAAAAAACAAAACAGAATGTAGCAATATATACTCAAATACTGCAGGCCTTTCCCTAAGTCAGGGCTTCATTAATTTATTAACTGACAATTTATACCTACGGTTTTCAGTTCCTACCTAAATAAGACTTATACTCAGCTACCTTCAAAGAGGGGATGACTTGCTGTATAATAATTATTTGCATTTAAGAAAGCTTCAAAACTGCTGCCACCTTCTCTCCTTTTTCTATCTCGACCCAAGCAAGGAGATGGTTTTAAATTGGATCCTCACACTTGAGTCAGATCTTTATAGGAACACAGCAAGACAGGAAACTTGTCTTGTGTGAATCATATCTTCCCCAATTGTGTTAACCTGTAAAGAATGGCAAAAAATGATTGAGTGGATCAGATTGAAAATACAGGTCAAATCCATTTAACAACTGATTTCAGAGAAATGTATTTTTATGTTCTTTAAATGCCTTGCTTTGTATAGAACATTGCTCTAAGCAAGCAGCCCATTAACTATGGCAGGAAATCTTTCTATTTTGTGAACATCTGAAATGTAACAGACTTGTTACCCAGTTTCAAATCATATTCTGTGGACTGAATGATATACTCTCCAAAATCATGTTAAGACCCTAACCCCTAATTGTGACTCTATTTGAAGAGAGAGCAGGATTCTCTCTTTCTCTCTCTTTCTCTCTCTAGAAATGTGCGAGGCCACTTGAGCACATAGCTTAGAAGGCAGCCATCTGCAAGTGAGGAAGAGTCTTCACTAGAACCCAACCATGCTGGCAACCTGATCTTGTACTCAGTTGCTCCAGAATCCCAAAACTTGATGCAATTACCAAAGAAGAGAACTTTAAGCATGAAGAAAATTGTGAATGTGCAAATTTTATGGTAGCCTTTAATTAATTAATTAATCAATTATAGACATGTGCTATATGTGCCTATTTTGGGGACTCAGTTCATTTATTTTCTTGCAGTTGCAGAATTAATGCTAAAATATAACTCCAAAGATAATTGCATCTTGAACTGACACTTTATGGAAATAATTTTGATTTATGAGAAAACCCAACAGCTCTTAAGATAACCAAATTAATCATAAAGTGATTTTATTATGGTATGATTAAACATGAAGATGAAGTCATCATTATATTATTAATTTATATACTACAAAGATGCAATTAATGTTTGTGATTTTTTAATTTACAAGTTCCAAATACCAGTAAAGCCTGCTGCTAATTTGGGTCTCTGGTTTAGCACTTCAGTTGCCTCATTTTACGTAATGCCACCTAACTTAATTCAGGGGAGAATTTCTAAATATTAACAGAGAAAGTAATTTTAGAAATTTAATTAGTGATCCCTCCCACACCACTGATTAAGTTTGGCTTTGGATCACTGATTTTCAAAAAAAAAAAATTACCTCTAAAAATTCCATGAGCTAAAATGAATATATAAATAAATAAATTCATTTATTCATTAAGGCATCCCTATATGCTATATGCTTCTATTAAAATGAATTAGGTTTAACTCTGCTATTTGTTAATAAAAATAGAGTTACTGAGATATCTATATGGGAAGCTTTAAATGGAGTATTTCTTTCCAGGCTGGTATTTTACTGAGGACTTATAATGTTACCTGCGAGATAGTGGGTGGGGAGAAAAATATGAAAATTTTTATATTCTTTGGATTATTAAGGATATATAAATGTTTTCACATCTTCTTGAGTTAAAACCACTTTAGGTAGGTAGTAACTCTATTTTTAATTCCTTTTATTAAAAAGAAATATAGTGAGCTTAAAAAGTTGAAAAATTATTATTCTATGGACATGTTAAGACATTTAAAATTATACTTTGCCATTCAAAAGACAAAAAAGAGAAAGAATACAGTATTTATTCCTCTTATACATTCAACAAAATATTTATTGAACACCTACTAAGTGTTAGGCTATATGCCAGGAATTGCGGGGTCAACAATGATTAAAAACAGACCTGATTTCTATGCTTAGGGAACATGCAAGTAGAGTCCAGTGGGGGCAAATGGCACTAATAAACTAATCATATAAATCAACACAAACCTGCAGATGTTGTACATTTTGGGAAAGAAAAATGATGTATCACTCTGCGAGTACTTTGGGTTAAGAGAAAAGCATTACATTTTCCTGAATGAGAAAAGACCCAAGCGAGGCAGCTCCTCAGAGCTAGGAAAACAAGAAGGAGCTTGGTGAGAGATGGCGTTTACCTTAATCCTAAATTTACCTTTATTCTAAAAATAATTTTAAAAAAATTTGAAGGATTTTAAGTGGGTGAAGATAGAGGATTGATGTAATTAAAATTGTGTTTTGAAAATATGTGTAGGCTGAAGAATAGATTAGTGTTAAGAAAGTTTGGATGTAGGCAGACCAGTCAAAAAAGTTCTGGAAGTCTAAAGGAAGGATCTTATTACACAGACTGGGGTATTCATGATAAAGAAGAAATAGCAAGAAAAATCAACAAAATTTCACAGTGGATTGTATGTATAGAAACCATAAAAGTAGATTTTCCTGCTATAAGAATGTTAAGAATGTTAATAATATAAGAATGTTAATAATATAAGAATGTTAATAATAAGAATGTTAAGAATGTTAATAATATAAATGTTAAGGTACATAAAGGAAAAAAAAACTACTTAGTTTATGGTGTGCAACTTCTCCAGTGTTTGTGCCAATGACATAAACACCCTGCAATGCGGATAAACAGTTCTTCAATATTGGTGTTTTTCAACCCACAAGGACTCCAAATGTCAATATCCTTTTCCTAGTTCATTATAATGCTGCTTTGGTGTTTACAGAAATCTTCTCCTGGACTACAGTATCCATCTGTAATTTTTGTCTCTGAATTCTCACTTCAGTCTACTTCTGTAGAAGTTATTTCACTCCCTGAGTGCAAAGCACCACTAATTTGAAGGACATCACTTAGGACCTAACATTCATAAGGGGACTGACATTTCACCAATGAAAGATAACCCTTGAATGCTGAAGATTTCTGGTTGCTAGGCAACCCAGCCAAGTAGTCTAGAAACTCTTAGAAAATAGACTATATGTGTTAATCTCCTCAAATGGTCACATTTCCAAGCATGACCTGAAAGACCTATATGTTTTCAAGGAAACTCTAACTTCTTCTATGTCCCTTCTTAGTCAAGAATGAGGAATTCTGATTGGAGATGTGAATCTGCTCACAAACACATCAAGTTAAATAGTTTTTCTAATATTTGAATCAACTTAAGTTTATAATTGAGAGTCTCTTATCCCCTTAATAGAATAATCATTATACAAATAATTTAAGGCATGATCTCAATTATTCACGTTGTCTGAATGAATGGTCTGACTACTGAAAAACTGTCCATGAATTCACAAAGACATATTCTTGCATTCACTTTGAAGTTGTCCAGTTTGACTTTTCCTCTCAAAACAAAGCCTCTTACAAAATCAAAGAAAATAATAAAACTGTCAGATGTCAAATTGCTTTTTGTGTCAACCTGTTCCCCAGTGTCCTTTATTCCTGAGTTTTATTTCTTCTAAGAAAATTTTGAGATATAAATTCAAAATAGACAAGCTGAATTCTAACTGCAAGGTCTTCAACTATACATGTAAAAATATATAGATAAGTGTGTACTTTATGTACAAACATTTTCCTTTCTTTCTCTTAAAAGAATAAGATGTAAGCAATTCTATTTATCTCAGTTTTCTTATATCTGTTTCTTCACCTGAGAACACCCACCTTCCAATAGTGTTGCTGACAATGTCACTCTCAATATGACAGTTTCATTATTTTACCCATTGTCTGTGGGTTGGAAAAATTCAATATATTCCACATTTAAACTTCAGCTTAGAAATCTTAGAAAAAGCACCATTTTACAGTAAAAGAATTCAAATCAAAGATCTTAGGCAAGATATAAAAGCATAAGGCCAATAGCACTGACATTGAAGGCCTAATACCCTTTCAACTTTATATCAACTCTGCTCCCACATTTTGAATCTTACATATACTCCTTTGCTTCTTTTACCTCATGAAGTTTTTTGCTATTGTTGTTTTGTTTTAAACTGTTTTAACAGCACTTCTTACATTGCTTTTCTTGGGATTTCTGTGCTCGATGTGTGATTATTCTGATATGTTTTGTTTTGAAGCAAATGCTGAACCTGTACATGCTACAGCCAGGTTTATATGTTATGGATGGTAAATTTATATATGGATATATAAAACAATTAGCTATTATTGTGATTATAATTACATATGAATAACAGTGGTGGCTGTTGATGCATTTTCTAACGCAGCTTCTCTGCCTTTGTATTCCCTAGGATGGACTCCACCTGATGACAGTGACGACGACGATGATGACAAGCCACCAGTATAGCCATCATCACCATAAGCTAGTGTTCTGGGGCACTTGCTATATACTAGGCCTTACTCTAATTACTTTGAATATACTATCATTTTTATCTTCGCATTAATAATAACTGAATAGATATTCTTATGCCAGCTTTACACATGGAGCAACTGAGGTTCAGGGAGCCTAAGTGAATTGCCCCTAAGTCACCCAGCAGTAAATGGCAGGGTTAGCTATGCCTAACACAACAGCTTGTGTTATTAACCATGAACTTACATGGTCTCACTTTGTCTTCATTTCCTGTGTCCTATTTTTAAATTGGTCCAGGAACAGAGTGTGTGATATTCCACAGTCTGTACCAGTCGAATGTCCATAATGAAGCTATAATCCCTTCCAAGGCTTTGCATCATCCCTCTCCAGATCTCCTCCTCATCCTAGGTGGCAGGAGTCATCAGAGCCTTGGGCTGCAGAGACCCTTTCTAACACATACAAACAAGGGAGGAAGTAGAGCTCATGACCTCCTAGACCTGCCGTTGAAGTTGGCTGACTAGTACTCCAGATTCAAACTCTGAATACCCTTTCCCACCTGAATAAAGATGTATAATAGTGGAAGAACAGCTTTCAAATTCAAGAAGAGGAAAAGTTTCAACCAATTACTGGAAAAAGGAAAATCAGAGAGAAATTCAGGCAGGTCACTAATAAGAGGCCCAATGTCCTGCCTCTCCCCCTCCAGCTGAAACCCTGAATGGGTTGTACTGTGTGCATAGGGAAGGGAAAGAGTGGGGAGGTAGAAATTCTGGTGTATTATGTGTGGCCGAACATAGGAGGCATGATCTAGGCAGCTTACTGCTTCCGTTGCTCTTTCTGCCGTTGCCATTTCACAAGAGGGCGGAGCCATCCCAGGGGGGGAGTAGGGAAGAAAGTCAATGAGTAACCTATCTTTTACTCATTTTAATCTTCATCATATAAGTGTTCAAATGTATTTTAGGAAAAATACACATAGGAGCAATATTAAAAACATTTTAAAGCATCTATAACACTCTATTTTCATCTCATACATTTAACATAGCCATAACACATATTGCCCTCTGGAAATGCTGTACTAGTCTACTCCCACAGGAAATATATGAAGATGTCCATTTTCAACACCTTCACCTACACGATGCCTGGTTAATATTATATTTTAAAGCTATATATATTTCATAGCATAATAATTATGTGTAGAAAGGAAACTTTAATAATAAGTGTTAATATTGAGATTATTCCCTGTTTGAGTAAAGAAATGAGGCAAGTTATTCACTGCTTGATGAAAGATAGGTTTACTAGGGAATATTAACAGTTAAATGTAGAAATATTAATAATTTTGGTAGATTCCCATAAATGTTTTCTCTCTCAGAACATTCTTGAGTTACAGTTTCTAATAGTATCAGAAACTTCAGTTTTAATGACTTGAATGACATTTATTAACTTTCCTATTATTACTGAAAAACAAACCAGCATCATTTCATGGCCAAAAAAATAATTAATCTGCACCACAGTTCCTCTTTTGTGAGTCATCAAATGCCACCTACCTGTGACAAGTTTCATGAGCCATTAGAAGGGATTTTTCATCCTCTGCAATGGCTGGCTGACAAAAATAATCATAAAGTGCACAGATTAGTTTTATTTTCCCAAACAAGGGATTTTTTATTTATTTAAATGGTGGTTTATACTTGAAAGAGCTAGCTGAGAAATCTGTATCTTTGTTTTCTTTTCACAAATATGAACCTATTTGCATGTTTAAAAGACAAGCCAAACACTTTGCTTCAAATTTAACAAAAATGAAAAAGTCCACAATATGCTAAGTATAGCCATTGAGTGTTAATCTGTTGCTTAAGGGCAGCAAAAGAGTAAAAATGTTCTGTACCGGGCATAAGGCAAAACTATAATCTCATCTCAGTGTTCCTACATGTTCATGGATGATGCATATTCTGCCTTAGGTTCTTCTTCGTAACAGCAGCACCAATGTGTTCTTTGCCTAATTTGACTTTGAGTCACTGCCATGAGATTATCAACATCTTATAACAAAATCATTCTATTTTATAATCCCAAATAGACTATTTTGTTTGAGATTCTGTTTTTAGCATCCATTGGAACACTTTTGCCGCAACTGTTAATTTAAGAAAAGGTAAAGTCTTCAAACAATACAATAATTCCAAGAAAAAGAATTTAATGTACAAAGCTAAATGGAGGCCCCAACCACCTGTACAGCATCACTTCTTAGAGGTTTCTTATGTCAGTGGGGGCTAGGATCCTGTTTAGGATTGGCTAAGCCTGAAATGGTGAATGGTATGTTTGATTTTGATATGTCATCTATGGAGATTTTTCCTTTCCTTTTTATTCTTTTTTTAAAAATCATAACAATTGGATACTGAAGGATTTTTCTAATTCTTTAAAAAGATAAGATTACATAAAGATATATCCTCTTATGTGGTTGGAATTTAGAGCTAGATTCACACCAAAGCTCTATAATCCAGTTAGTTAATTAGAAAACACTAACGATATCTTTCCTCATGAGCATTTTTCCCTTTTAAAATTAGCGGATAGTAAATGATTTAGAACCTACTGTTGAAATGATGTTGATATAAAATAAAGTAAAACTGAATCACACATGTGACCTCCAGGTATTGTTACTTATCAATTGGCTATTTAGATGGACAGTTGTGTGGATTCAGTCAAGCCTAAAGATCATTATAGGGACCAAGATCATTCCAAGCAGATAGTAAGGCAGAGAGACTCACAGTGCAGAAGCCTGTATTAACGGTACTGATTGGGACTCAGTTTTGCCGTTTGGGAACGGAAGAGCATTTTGTGGAGATAAGTATAGTACCAGGCATTAAAGTAGGTAGCCCAGCATCTAACACAAATGGGATGCACAATAATTATTTGTTGAGGAATAAATGATCAATTCCCAGGAATCCAAGAATTAACAAAATCTTCTTTTTTATTGTAGTTTGAAGTGACCAACAAGATAGTTTGTTCTTTCTAAAGTTGCTTCTGTTGATATTTTTCTTATTTTCTTACATTTTTTTAAAGAAACGTTGGATGCCTATCTATTGAATGCTTCTGAGAATTGATGCCTAAAATTGTTTTCTCCCATCACCTCATCTATGTCAAACTATTAAAGGAAAACAACCCAAAATAAAAACACTTAGACCCCACTGTTACTGTCTGAGCCCAGACACTTCTCTGTCTGCTTCCTGATTAACTGCCTAAGTAGTGAATTCCTTTGTGGTCCTTTATTCCTTGAGACTCATCATAACTTTTAAGTATTGTCAGTGTACCTTAAATGCTACTACATCTGAAGAGATGAGGAAGTTTCTGATAACATGGGACCTTCCTCAAGCTAGAGGGAGTGGATGGTGGCAAAACATTTTCACCTCTGTGTATACATTTCTTTTTGTATTGTAGTGTTTCCCAAAACATATCTGGCACTTACACCTTTCAATTGTAATGGCAGGTCACATAAGTTGGCTCACTGAACACCCATTCCAAACCTCCTTCCTTGCCTCTTTTTATTGTCGTTTCAGACTTCCTCAGACATAGCTCTTGTCAAGGAGGCACAAGTAGGCTATTGCTGGACAACGCCTCCTCTTCTTCCTTCTCCATTCCTGTAACTCCAACTACAGAGAAGCAGCAGCCATAATGCAGCCAACAGAACAAAACACAGAGTTAGGACTGCAGGAGTGAAGTCAGCCTGAGTTCTTGATGATGTTATTAAGATATATATAGTCATAACTTATTTTTCTTCTGATGAACGGAAAGCTCGTACTTCTTTAAGCTACTGAAAAAAGAGGGGCAGGGAGATTTCCTGTACTTGCATTGGAATGCATCACGGTATAAGGTCTGACTTCAAATCCTCCCTCTGGGATAACTTCCTTCGTTTTCCACGTCAGAGAGTTTGTCTCTGCTGTTTCAACATAACTTTGGGCATACAGTGCAACAATAAAAAAAGTTTTCATTGAAGTATAAATCAAAAAATGCACAAATCAAAAAAACATAATTGATGGCCTATTACAAAGTGAGCACAAACTTGGAATGAAGAAATAAAACATTCACAAAAACCCAGAGTGCCCCCTTGTGCCCCTCCTAGTCACTACCCTCCCCTTCCCTAAAAGTAACCAGTACCTTAACTTCAGCCACCATAGATTAATCTTTCCCGTTTTGAATTTATATAAATATTCTGCACATGGTATGTATCGTTTGTGTCTGGTGTCTTTAGAAAAATATTATATTGGTTAAATTCATTCAGGTTGTTTTATTTAGCAATAATTCATTCATTTTCATTGTTTTTAGCATTCCATTGTATAAATATACCAAAATTTATTTATCCAATCTATTATTGATAGATATTGGACTGTTTCCAGACCTTTGTAATTAAGAATAACACTTCTGTAAACACTCTTATGCATGACTTTCGGTGTACATATGTATGGATTCTGTTAAGTATATACCTAGGAGAGGAACTGCTGGGTCATATGATGTATATGTCAACTTGAACGATATCCCCAAGCACTTTGTACAAATCAGGTACCAACCAGCAGTGCACATTTGCACTGTTAGTTGGTGTTTCAGTCATTTTATTTTACCCTGTCTTGTGGGTATGAAGTGAAATTTTATAACAGTTTTAACTTTCCATTTCCCCAACTACAAATAAAAGTCAAAATATTTCATATATATCTTGGCTATTTGAAAACCTTTTTGTGTGTGTGTCTATGAAGTAATTGTCCAAGTCTTTTGCCCACTTAAAAACATTGTAATTGAGCTGCCTGTCTTTACTTGTTGATTTGGAGAGCTGGTTATATATTCTGGATATGAACACTTTTCAGTTATTTGTAATAGAAATAATTACTTCCACTTTGTGGCCCACCTGTCATCTTCGTATTAGTGATCCTAATTCTAATGCAGTCTAATTTAGTAATGCTTTTTATGATTAATGGTTTGTATTCTACTTAGGAAGTATTTAACTGCTTCAAGATGTGAAGTTTACCTGCTAGGAACTCCATTGTTTAACTTTCACATTTAGATTTACAAGAGGCCTACACTGATGTTTGCATATAGGGAGACAGAAGTCAAGATTGAGTTTTTAAAAATATATTAATACCCAAAGAAAAGCAAGACATCCAGTCAAGATGGGGGTGTAGGTAAATACGGCTTGCCTCCTCACACAACCACTTCAAAATTACAACTAAAATATAGAAAAATCATCACTCAGTACCATCAGAAATCAAGTTGAATGGAAACCCAACAACTACAGAATTAAAGGAGCCACATTCATCCAGACTGGTAGGAGGGATGGACACGGAGATGAGCAATGGGCTGGTTCCACACCAATGCATGGTGGATAAAATTTGGGAAGGATATCTTGGGAGTGACGAGGCCCAGACCCACACCAGGCCAACCAGCCCAGGATTCTGGTGCTAGGAAAATAAGTCCCCACAACTGTTGGCTACAAAAACCAGCAGGGTTGAGTCGGTGGAAGAAACTTCTAGAGTCCCAAGCCTCTCCTCTTAAAGAAACCACACACAGACTTACTCAGACTCACTCCCTCTGTGCTCCAGCACCAGGGTAGCAGCTTCATGGGCACCAGGGGTACACAGGGAGGAACTGAAGAGTCTGGCATCAAGGCAGGAGCTGGGGGACAGCTTTTTCCCAGACTGAAAGGAGGACAGAGGCCATTGTTCCTTTTCTGAACCTTCCCCCCACAGAGCCACATATCTGAGACCCCATCAACCTGGCTAAAACTGCTTGCCCCACCCTGGAAATCCCCTGAGGCTTCACCCCACCCAGTTTACAGGCCCATTCAACTTGTTAATGGTGATTTTTTTCATATGAATGGCTGGTATTGGCTCATGCTTCCCAACTTTCTAAATTCTCTCAAATAAGCAACAGCCAGTCTCAGTGAGCCTCCAGCTCCTGTACCCCTTGCTAAGAGGCCCCAGGCCTGGCACTAGCAGCAGCCAACCTAGATTCACAGTTTGGCTTCACCTGGGAACCTCCAAAACCAGGTCAAGTAGCAGCCATCTGTAGGTTACTTTGTAGCTTATGCAGGGTGGCCCCAGGCAGAACACAGATGAGGGCTGACCTTGGCCTACACCACGTAAGAAACCCCAGAGCCTGCGCACCCAATGGGCAGCAACAGACTACATCAGAGCACCACCACCCTGTCCCTGTACAACTGATCCTCCTTGGAGGGCAGAGGTTGGTGTTCAGTGGTCACAGCCAGACCTTGCAGCTGACTGGCCTGGGTAAATCCTTCTCAATGACCTGCCAATAGCAATCAAGACTCAACTACAAGAAGAGGGTGTACTTAGCCCACATGGAGGGTGCACCTTGAGTAACCAGCTTGGGTGATAGGGGAGGTTGTGCCATTGGATCCTACAGGACACCTACTACATTAGGCCACTCTATCAGACAGAGAGTTATATCATTTCTACCTAATACATAGAAATGAACACAGGGAGGCTGCCAAAATGAGGAAACAAAGAAACATAGTCCAAATGAAAAAGAGAGATCAAAACTCCAGAAAAATAACTAAGCAAAACATAGATAAGCAATCTATCAGATGAAGAGTTCAAAACACTAAGGATGTGCAAGGAACTTAGTGAGGACCTCAACAGCATAAAAAAGACCCAGTCAAAAATGAAGAATACACCAAATGAAATAAAGAACAATTTACAGGGAAACAATAATAGAGTGGGTGAGGCCGAGAATCAAATCAATGATTTGGAACACAAGGAATCAGAAAATCAAGAAGAAAAAAGAATCTAAAAAACTGAGGATAGTGTAAGGAGCCTCTGGGACGACTTCAAGCATTCCAACATTCACATCATAGGGGTTCCAGAAGAAGAAGAGAAAGATAAAGAAATGGAAATCTATTTGAAAAAATAATGAAAGAAAACTTCCCTAATTTGGTGAAGAAAATAGACACAGAAGTCCAGGAAGCACAGAGAGTCCCAAACAAGATGGACACAAAGAGGCCCCCTCTAAGACACATCATAATTAAAAGGCCAAAGGTTAAACATAAAGAGAGAATCTTCAAAGCAGCAGAAGAAAAGCAGTTAGTTACCTACAGGGGAATTCCCATAAGACTGTCAGCTGATTTCTCAAAAGCAATTTTGCAGATTAGGGAGGCCTGGCAATCAATATTCAAAGTCATGAAAAGCAGGGACCTACAGCCAAGATTGCTCTACCCAGCAAAGATATCGCTTTAAGGGCAGATACAGAGCTTCTCGGACAAGAAAAAAATGAAGAAATTCATCATCACCAAACCATTATTATATGAAATGTTAAAGGGAGTTATTTAAGAAAAAGAAGAAGATCAAAACTACGAAGAATAAAATGTCAATAAATAATACCTATCAACAATTGAATCTGTAAAACAAACTAAGCAAACCAGAAGAACAGAAATAGAACCATGGATATGGAGAGCATTTTGATGATTGCCAGATGGGAAGGGGTTTGGGGGAATGGGTGTAAAGGTGAGGGGATTAAGAAATACAAATACATGGTTACAGAATAGCCGTGGGATGTAAAGTACAGTGTAGGAAATGGAGTAGTCAAAGAACTTAGTTGCATGACCCACGGACATGAACAATGGTGTGGGGATTGCTTGAGGGAGTGGGGTGTACTGGGTGGAGGGAGACAAAGGGGGAAAATTGGGACAGATTAATAGCATAATCAATAAAATATAATTAAAAAGTAAAATTGTAAGGAAAGAATTGTCAGGGGTATAAAAAATAGTTTATGTTTAGAAAATAAAATATAATAATGTCCACATGTCATGGTTTCTTTATGATACAAAGTGTGGCATTTTAAATTTAAAGAAATATGGTAATACTCTAAGAATTCATGTTATTTGCAATGACAGAATACAGCATAGTATACTAAATTTATAAATATTTTGTGTTGTGATGAGTTGATAAAAGCTGATATATTTAAAATAGAAAAATGCATTAGGTTTTTAAACTATTAGAGAAGGATAAAAAATGACTTCATAAAGTTAGAATAACTTAATAAATGATATATTAATATGAATTCAAAAATGTTAATAAATGTTCCCAGTTCTATTAGCTAATTTAAATTATACTCTTAGGACACAAACTGTTGATCCCATTACTATAGCTGCCTAACATGAATGAACTCCACATTTAGCACAGGGAGAACCAAAATGAGCCTAGAATATCTTTCTGTGAGGCATCATATGGGGAGTGATAAACAGATCAAGAATCTCAACTAAAACATAAAATCAAAAATAATAACTAGACTTCACTGAAGAAAAAAGAGCCATTAAAGAGCCGTGGGTACATAATAGCACTCAAAAGGGATAATAATATAAATTATACTAAAGTCATGAATTTAAAATATTTTTAATATTCTGTATTGATAAACCCAAGTTATTTAAATACCGCATCTTCAAGATTTTATCATTGCCTAAGTTGGCTATCAAAAATATTAATACATGTTATATAGAACATATTACATATATTATATTATACATTATTTATATAAATATGCTTATACATCAATATAAATAGCATATAAATATTAACATTATATCGATATATAATGGCATATAAATATTAACATTTATATTCAATATTAACTAAATATGCTTCTATTTATTGTCAATTGTAGAGAAAATTTTATTAAAATTGGGTATCCAGGATTTAAAGGAGTAGGAAAAAATAAAATACAAGGAGAATTTTCCTTGAAGACTGAACATTACTTAAATCAGAAGTTCTCAGAATGTAGTCCTTGAACCAGTAGCATCAGCATCACCATGTGATGATGGTTGAAAATTTAAATTCTCGGGCTTTTCCCAGACCTACTAAAGTGAAAAGTGTGGAGATAAGGTTCAGCAATCTGAATTTTTTCCAGCACTCCTGATGAGTCCAAAGTACATTACAGTTTGAGAACCAGTAATCTAATGATAATACAGTCGTGTGCCACTTAACGACAAGGGAAAGTTTTGAGAAATGTGTCATTAGGTGACTCTGTCACTGCGTCAACATCATGCAGTGTGCTTACACAAACCTAGATGGGACAGCCCATGACACGCCGAGGCTATACGGTATAGCCGGGCAATTTTTAACTGGTGCACCGCAGCACACTTGTGCGCTGCAAGAGTTTTTAAATCATGTAATACCTGACTATTTAGTCAAGGGCACTGACTTCTTTTCCCTTAGACTGCCCAATGAATGGGGGAGGGGGGGATGACAACAGCCAGCACAGCAATAGTCATCCGGTGTGAATAAATCAAAATTACGTCACTTTTTTGGTCAGATCAGCAAAATATATATATTTTTAGTGTGAGGCAGAATTTTAGTAATTATTTTATGTGTGCCTTGAGATGGAAAAGGGTAAAAATCGCTGACACAGCCTGTTGCTCCCAGGCTACAAGTCTGTACAGCATGTTACTACACAAAACAGTATGAGATTAAATCAAGGACTAGAGAAAATGATGTAACCAAGAGACCAATAAGCAAGAGATATGTGTATGAGGCTGCTGCTGGCTTAACACAGCAGACTGTTCTTTAATAAACAGAAAAAGCACACTCTAAAATAATGATAAAATTACAGTAAATTCACAAACCAGTATCACAGTTTTATTATTATCAACTATTATGCACTGTACATAATCGTATTGCTGTACTTTTATGAAACTAGCAGTGCAGCATGTGAGTAATGCATTGCACAATCAAGTTCGAGGGCTCCGACATCAGTAGGCAACAGGGGTTTTTCAGCACCATTATGGTTTTATGTGACCGCCATCACATATGTGGTCCATCATTGACCAAAATGTTTTAATGTGACACATGACTGTATTTAAATCATTGCACAGCCTGAGCTTGCAATTGTGTTAGACATTTAGCACTGACCCCATATGGTTACAAACTGAATAAAGAATCTATATTTTTCTCCACATCACTGAGTAGGGCTAGTCATTTTGAGACCTCATTATACCCCAAAGTGCTACAGTGTGGATTGAAATCCAGATATGTCCTAATATAAGACTGAACCCTACACTATGCCATCGTGTACATAGGTTCAAGGTCATGACTAACTGGAATGTTATGGCTTAACATTAGTCAAGTACAAATGCATATACACCCGATGTATGTAACAATATTTAAGAAAAAAGTTTGTTTTTCTCTCTCAGATCAGCTGTGATCTCTGCCGGGATAGATCTGAAGACCAGATGTGAAGGAGCTGAGGTTCAACATAGGTTAAAATAGTGCCCAAACCACACAGCCAGCAAGGGTGGAGACAGGATTCTATGCTCCCTCCATCTGAAGCCACAGTCTGTGTTCTTTCCACTGGGCTACTTGTTCCTCAATAGCGTATACACCACATGTGTTCCATAAAAGTTTATTGGGTGAATGGTTAGTAAAGGAATAACACGAATTTCCTTGTTACTGAGTTTTCAGGGGCTCTCTCAGTGGACCCGTTCTAGATAGCTTCCAGAAACTGGAAAGACATTTGGACAAACACAAAGTTACGCTTCACAAAGGAGGCAAGAAAAACAATGGAGTCACTGAGGAAGGGTGACATTATTAGAATGTTTAGATCCTTACAGAAGAAAGAGCTTAGTCACTCCAGAATCTCAAACTATGTTTCCTCAGTGCTCCCCGAATACATTTAAAAATTCACAAAAGGCATAAAATAAATTGTATATCTTTTTTCAATGAATATGCAAATCTTATTACCTTAAAAAGCATATTATCTTAGTGTGAGGTGTTCATGGTTCATTTCACTTAACTTACCTTCCAGATAACTTCCAGGAAAACTTAGAACTCAATTTAATTCTAAAATCATTTCACAATGATATGAAATGACATAAGGAGATGAATGCAATAGTTGCTAATGCTTCTTGGAGGAGTCATGGGGCAAGGGAGAGAAAGAAACAGATTAAGATGCTGCAGACATTTGTTACTTGAATAGCAGCAGGAATGGAAAACATAGGGGTAACATTTTAAAGCTGTGTGTGGGAGGAACTTGTACAAAATATTTTGTCAACAGGATTTCTGCATATACCTCTCACACACTGCTTAGGAAATTTACCCCAGAATAGAGATTCTCAACTTTTTTTTTTCCCTTGCAAGCTGTCTAGCCTATGTAATTAGAGTCCGCCAGCAAAATAGTACTCAGGTGCTGACAAGATTGATAGTTCCCCAGCCTTTGCCATAGGGAGACATAGCTAGGCATTCTCATTTCACTCAACTATAGTGAAAAATAATCTCTCTCATCTGCCTCCCATAGCAATTGTCACTGCTGGTTCCCTACAAAGGTTCTCTGCCAGGCCTAGATCTGTCCTCTCTATTTTGCTGGTAGTCATTCACTCTATCCAAGCACATTTATTAATATTTGATCAAATGCAAGGTAATAATAAATAATCAAGGTAAAGTTCTATAAAAGAACATATTGTGAAGAAGAATCTGTTGTCTGATGCTAAGAATCACTGATTTTCTCTTTATATATTTACAACTTTGTAACCCAAAAGTCCCAAATCATTACTATGTATGCACTTCCCACATTGTGTTAACATTCAGATACAATATTGCACACTAAAGGCCTCAAATCTCACCAAATAAGATCTGAAACATCTTCTGAACCAAATACATAACGAAGTTATGTCTGCGAAGTTCATCTCTTTCCTGAATTTCTGTACAGCAGTACCCCCCTACCTACAGTTTCATTTACCTGCAGTTAACCATGGTATAGTAATATTAAATGGAAAATTCCATAAATAAACAACTTATAAGTTTCTAATTGAGTGTCGTTCTGACTGCATGATCAAATCTCCTGTCCCATTCCATCCTGCCTGGGACATCTGTACATACAGGATAATAAGACATGGTAATGCATGAGAGAGAGGGAGAGAGACCATGTTCACATAACTTTTATTACACTAGAGTTGATCCTTGAACAACACGGGTTTGAACTGCATGGATCCATTTATATGTGGATTCTTTTCAGTTGGCCACCACCATTCAAACCCATGCTGTCCAGGGATCAACTCCATGGTTGGGAATTGGTGCATGTGGAGGTTCGACTCTAACTGAACACAGATTTATGGCTTTATGGGATTTTGGTGTCCCCAATATCTGCAATCTTCAAGGGAACACTATATATTGTTATAATTGTCCTATTTTATTATTAGTTATTGTTGTCAATCTCTTACTGTGCTTACTTAATAAACTTTATCATAGGTGTGCATGCATAGGAAAAAACAGTATATATAGGGTTCAGTATATCTGTGATTTCAGGCATCCACTGGGGGTCTTGGCAGCTATCTGTCCTGTGTGCACTTGTGTACTGCTGTGCACATACAAAATAACATACACACATAATTAGTTTATCTTGGAGCAAGAATGAGCAAAGTTTCTGTGCAAAGAGCCAGATAGAAACAAAAAATTAGGTGGCAGAAGCCATATCTGTTACAACTTAATTCTTCTCTTACAGCATACATAAACAAATGGACATGCCTGTGTTCCAATAAAACTTTATTTACAAAAATAGGCCTGGGGGTAGAGTTGGACTATGATCTGTAGTTTTCTGTCTCCTGAGTAGATATTTGAATTGGGTTAGCCTCACTCTCCACTCTGCGTGTAACCGAGTGAGAACATCTTTGCTGCTATACACTATGTGCATTTAGGAATGCATTTTTCATAGGTGTAGTAATTTTTTGTTCTTCCTTGAACTGCAGTTCCCATATCTAAAGAATATATTTGGATCTCAATGGTAAAATGAGTCTACAGATAATATCTGATAAGATCCTACAATGCTAAGTGCCTCCTGAGCTGTAGGATCTGACATGCAGATACTCTACAGTCCACTGATCATCAGCAGGCAGGTAAATTTGTTAAACTTCTAAACCGTCGTATTTACTATCTGGAAGCTTTAGAAACATATGATCTATGTACTTTGAATTATTTTTACCTGTATACACAAACACATAGGGAATTGATAGAAGAGATAATATTTTTACTCTTATAGAATGCCTTTATTAGGAACTATTCAAGGGGGAAAAAAAGCCCTGCATAATAAATAAATATTGTCAAAGTGTCAGTATTGTCAATATTGTCAATATTTATTAATGACATATTACATTCTCCTTAAGTTTACAGTCATTCTTTATTCAGTAAACATTTAACAAAAACTATTAGTATCAACTGCCAGTCTAGATAGTAGGATGCAATTATGAACAACACACAGTCCGCATCCTGAAGGAGATGACAGTTCAAGGTGGCTGTCAGACTCTTTGTGCCAGTTACTCAGTCTTTAATTGCCAACGTCCTTTGCATGTCACTAGTTTTGAGTGCTCAAGGGGATTTTATGACAAAATCAAGATGACACTGAGAACAATTGATTTTACTAACAGAGATTTCAATATTTTCTGGGGATCTCCTTACCTGCAGATCCTCAGTGGTGCTTAAATATGTCCGTGAATTAGTCACTATTACTGCTTATCTTCAATTGCTTGATAGAAGAGCAGATTTTGAGGCCTTCCTCTTAGGGCTAGAGTCAATCAATGAAAACCTTAAACAACTCTGTCTTTGCCGGATGTCTGCAGTGCCACTTGCTATTGATGGAAGAGCTGGGTGGCAGCCGTTGTCAATGGCTATGGCAAAAACTCTGGAACTTCTACAGTGGTCACCCTGACACAACTTACTGTCCCAATTATTGCTGGAGCCTCACTTAGGGCCTCTACAGTCCTCCTGATTCTTTCCAGACTTCTGTCAATTAGCCCAAGTAATTTCCTTAAGAGCACATGTTTTCTCCTCTTCAACTGAAACTCAGTAAAGAATGTCTCACAACAAAAACTACTTGGATCCTCAGGGTGGCGACACTTGAGAGGTCCAGCTCCTTCTATACTCAGCAGTGTTCAGCCTTTCTTCAGGTGTATTCATGAGGTCAAGATGGAATCCCCAAACATCTACCGTGTGCCAAAGTCAACAATCCTCCTACAACTGTCTTCCTCCCTGAGTCCAACAATTGAGAAGGTTGTAATAAATTCAGGTATTGCTCCAGAAACAACCCTCTGTAAAGGAGCCTCCATCAGACATGCTTTTATATTTTTAAATCCCAATTTAGAAATCTCCTATACCCATGGATATTACAAATGCAAACAGATACGTGGGGCTTTGTGTTTTTAATTAAAAAAAACAATAAAACTAGTTATTTTGGGGAAGTGTGAGTCTTCATTTGCTAAGAGTATCTAGTTCTCAGATTTTTGTCCAGGTAGAGTCCATGTACAACTTATTTAGGAGAAAAAAAAAATCCTCTGCCCCTGGGAAGAAGCAGTGATTTATCTTGAGATTGTACCAAGCAGAAGTCTGTAACTGCTGGTGGAAGAACAGAAATGACCTGCCCAAGAGCAAGTACATAAGTAAGGTAGAGTTGGGTTGCCTGGTGAAGGGGGGGCATTGAAAAAGACTCATTTCCAAGACCCATGCACACAGAAGCTGCTCAGGCTGCGACAGGGGAGGAATAAGGCATAGAGACAGACACCCTCTATGGCACAGCTGAAAGTGGAGAGAGAACAGTAATACTGATAAATACCCTCCAGCACCACAGCCCACACTCTAAGTACAAGGCAAAAGCATCCCACCACCTGAGGAATTTGAAGCCTGAAGAGCATTTAAGGTAACAATAAAAACAATCATACTAAAACTAGCTCTGCTGCTGACAGACAGACTCAAGTCCCTGTGCCCATAATTTGACAGGAAAGCTGTGCCCTTTTCAAGGGTTACTTACCATTTATTCTCCTCTCTGCTATTTTACACATGAACACAGGCATTTAATCAAAAAGTATGACACACAAAAGAAAAAAAATCCAATTCACTGGCAGGAGATAAAGCAATTAGCACTCTTAGTCTCAAAGATGGCCCAGATGTTGAAACTTTCAGATAAAGGCTTTAAAATTGTTATAATTGATATATTAAAAGAAATAGCAGAAAAGGTTTGCAAAGTACATGAATACATGGGAAACATCAAAAGAGAGATGGAAGCTATAAGAAAAGTTAAATAAGAACAAAGAAGCATGATATCAGGAATAAAGAATTCTTTTAATAACCTCATTAATGGACTCAATAAAAGAGGGAGAAAAATAAATTTGAAGATAGTTCAATATAAATTACCCAATTAAAAAGCAAAGAGAAAAAAGAATGAGGAAAATAAATCTCAAGAACCATGTAACAATATGAAAAGGTCTAAGATGTCCCTAATGTTTAATTCCAGAGAGATAAGATAAAGTGAGTAGGATAGAAAATATATTTAGAGAGATAATGTGCAAAATTGTCCAAAATAAAAACTCAAACCACAAATTAAGGAAACTCTAGGAATCTAATTAAAACGAATTTTCAAAAATAAATAAGAAAAGGGAAAAAAGATGTCATAATCAAATATACCAACACCAAAGACAAAGAAAAAATTCTGAAGGCAAAGACAAGAAGAAGGATGCATTACACAGAGGAAAATAAAAAGATATTATCTGTTATAAAAATTATGAAGAATTTTTATCAGAAAACATAAAACCAGAAGAAAATCAAGTATTATTTTTAAAATATCAAAAGAAAAGAACACTATCAACCTAGAATTCTATACCCTGACAAAATATTTTTCTAAATGCAGGCAAAATAAAGTCCTTATCAGACAAATAAATCTTGAGAGAATTATACTATAAGAAATATTAAGCCCTGGCTGGTGTGGTTCAGTTGGTTGGAGCATCTTCTCATAGACTGAAAGGCTGTGGGCTCAATTCCTGGTCAAGGGCACATGCTCAGGTTAGCTGATAGATGTTTCTGTCTAGCATCGATCTTTATCTCTCTCTCTCTCTCTCTCTCCTTCCCTCTCTAAAAAAGTAATGAAAAAGTACCCTTAGGAAAGGATTAAAATTTTAAAAAAATATTAAAGGAAGCTCTTCAAGCAGAAGAAATATAACTGAATAAAACTCAATCTAAAAGAAATGAAGTATCAGAATAGTAATTTAAACACAACCATATCAATGACTACATTAAAGGAAATACTATAAAATGCCCCAATTAAATGGTCAACATTCTCAGAACAGAGCAAAATTGATCTGTATGTTCTCCCATAAACAAATTTAAGCATAAAGATACATATAAGCAGCAAAATAATTGAAAGGACTACATGCTATTACTTATCTTTTAAAAGCTGGAAAGCTAGGTTCATGTCAGACAAAGTAGACTTCAAAGCAAAGGAATATAGAGGCACTCTATAGAGGCCAAGTATATAGAGGCACTCTAAAAATGCTAAATCAACATATGCCTAGAAAGACAGGCCTTCAAATTATGTAGAGCAAAACCATAGACCTGACAGGAGAAATAGATAAAGCCAAGATTATAGTTGAAAACTTCAAATCTCCTTTCTCAGTAATTCTTAGAACAAGTGGACAGAAAATCAACAAGGATATAGAACTGAACGCTATCCACCAACTTCAGTCATTTGACAGTTGCAGAACCTGACACACAACAAGAGCACAACACACTATTTTCAAGTGCACATGGAACACTCACTGAAATAGGTCACCTTCTGGGTCATAAAACAAATACCAGCAAATGTAAAAGTATGAAATGACCAAAATGGAGTTAAACGGGAAATCAAAAAGACAAAGTTACACCACAAATTAGCAAACAACGACAATAACAAACAAACAAAACCCCCACAGGTTAAAGAAGAAATCACAACAGAAATGAGGAAATACTTTCCATGAAGTCACACATCAAACATTGGTGAATGTGGCTACAATAGGGCTTAGCTGGAAATGCGTATAGTACCGTGAAAGGTTTCACATCAATGACACAAGTGTCCATCTGCCTTAAGGAATTAGAATGAGTCCATTAAAGCCAAAATAAGCAAAAGGAAGGAATACTACAGGTGAAAAAAAATGAACTTTTTTAAAAGAAGACTATAAAACAAAAAGATCAACAGTTAAATTTATTAAAAGATTAATAAATTACTAAATCTATATGCTGACTGACTTAAAAAAAAAGACTGCAGATGCACATTACCAATAGTAGATGTGAAAGAGTTAGAGATAGTAATGAAACGTTCAGGGAGATCAAGAACTTCATATAAATAAATTTTATAACCAATAAAATGACAAGCAGCTCAAAAGATGCAAACTATTAAGCTCATTCAGAAGGAAATACATATTCTTGAAAGCTTTATATTGATTGAATACATTTAATTTATAATTTAGAAACCTTAGGTCCACAGTGGCTTTACTGGTGAATTCTATCAAACATTTGGGAAAACATAATATCGATTCTACACAAACTCTTCCAGAAAATAAAAAAAGAGGAAAAAATTCCCCAACTCTTTTTGTGAGGCCAGGATACTCTGACAGAGATATCACAATGCACCAAAATTAAGAAAAAAGTATTGCAACAAAAGAAAATCACAGACCAATATCCTAATTTATATTAATGAATAATCCCTAAAATGTTAGTGAATTAAATCCAACAATAGGTAAAATAAATGATGCATCATGACTACATTTGAAAATCACTAAAAATAAATCACCATCAACAGACTAAAGAAGATTATCACATAATTATTTCAGTACATTTTTAAAAAGCTTTTAATAAAATTCACAGCATATTAGAAATATAATTTCTTTAATCTGATAAAGCAAATCTATGAAATACCTGTAGTTAATATCATTTGTAGTGGTAAGTTTTGTTACTCTCTTAGCAAAATTGGGAACAATGCAAAGATGCTGACTCTCATGATCCCATCAGAGTGGAAGCCCCAGTCAGTGACATAAGGCAGGAAAAATAAGTTTTACAGTGGAATACTTCTCAACCATAAGAAAATATGAAACATTGCCATTGCAGCAACATACATAGATATTAAGAATATTATGCTAAGCAAAGTCAGTCAGAAAAAGTTAAGAACCATATGATTTCACTCGCATGTGGTATAAAAAACTGAAAGCAACAAATGAACAAACAACCAAACAAAGCCTCAGACACACACAACAGTATGGTGGTTAGCAGAGAGAAGGGGATGGGAGTAATAAAGGATAAAGGGGGTCAAATGCATGGCGACAGAAAAAATTGGACTTAGGGTGGTGGGCACACAATGCAATATACAGATCATGTATCATAGAAATGTACACTTGCCTATATAATCTTATTAACTTAATGTCACCCCAATTAATCTAACTTTTAAAAATAGAGATTGGAAAAGAAATGACTTCCCTTACTTATAAAAGACCTGATTATATTGGTAGAAAATTCAAAACAGTCTACAACAAGCTTTTAGGACTAATAAGTGAGTTTAGTTAGTTCTTGGGGAACATGGATCAGTTGTATTTCCAGAGTGGCAACAAATAATTGAAAATTAAAACAAAATTATCATTCATAATAGCCTCAGAAAAGGAATGGAATACTTAGGGGGTATATCTAATAAAATGTGCAAAATTTGTATCCTGAAAATAATAAAACATTGATAAAATAAATCAAAGAAGACCTAACCAAGTTAGACAGTTACCCTGTGTTCTGGATTTAAATACTTAACATTATTAAGATGATAACTGTCCCTAAATTAATCTCTAGATTTAACACAATCCCCTAATAAATGTCAGCAGATTTTTGGATAATTCTCAAATATGATTATATGAAAAATCAAGTGACAGAATAGCTAGAACATTTTTGAGAAAGGAACAAAGTTATCTTGCTCCCAAAAGTAATGTATCAGAGTTCCAGTTGCTTTGTAGTACTCACAAAGCTTGTAACTGGTATAACACTCACAAAGACTCATTTCAATATTGTCTGAAAAACAACAATAGTCAAGCTATTGTAATATAAGCAAAAGGTAAACATCTGAATACATTAAACAGAAGAAAACAGCCAGACATAAACAAACATTTATGTGATCAATTAAATTTTGATAAAGATGACAGAACAATTCAATTGAGAGAGGATAATCTTTTCAACAAATCATGCTTTAATACCCTGGCAATGACCTTGACCCATACCTCACACCAAACATGAAATTTATCACAAATGATATCACATAGCTACTTGTAAAATCTAAAATGATAAAAGCTCCAAAAATGAGAGAAAATCTGTATGACCTTTATTAAAGGGCACACACTTTTTACATATAAAAACATAAATTCTGAAAGAAAATATTGATAAATGGTACTTAATCAAAATTTAAAGCTTTGCTCTTTGAAAGACAGAGTTAAAATTCTAAAATGAAGGAGTACACTATAAGAAAATAGTTGCAAAATCCATATCCAATAAAAGGCTTGTAAAAAAGATATACACAGAATTTTTATTACTCAATCATAAGGAAGCAAACCCCTAAGAAATGGGCAAAAGATTTGAACAGATTTATCACAAAAGAAGAGAAGACATACACATAGCAAATAAGCAAAAGAAAAAACTGACTGTACTGGAGTGGATGTAAAGCAATTAGCACTTTGATACATTACTGGTGGGAATGCAAAATGATACAGCTAATTTGAGACGTGGTTCCACAGTTTCTTAAACATTAAACATACAGTTTCTATACAACCAAGCAATCCTGCTCCTGGTATTTATACAAGAAAAATGAAAACATATGTTTGCCTAAAATCT
This sequence comes from Micronycteris hirsuta, assembly GCA_004026765.1. Taxonomy (NCBI): domain Eukaryota; kingdom Metazoa; phylum Chordata; class Mammalia; order Chiroptera; family Phyllostomidae; genus Micronycteris; species Micronycteris hirsuta. Next base: position 44,788 of record PVJI01001996.1, on the reverse strand, counting down.
GTATATGAATATTTATAGCAGAAATTCATAATCACCCAAATCTAGGAACAGTCAAATACTCATCAACTGGTGAGCAGATTAACAAATGTGGTACCCCTTACCAAGAAATCCTATCTATGAATGGCAAGAGTTAAGCTACAGGTATATTCAATAGCATGATTGAATCCAAATACATTATATTGTTTGAAAGAAGCCAGAGTTAAAAAGCTATATATCTGTGATTCAATATATAGGGCATTCTAAAACAGGCAAAACTGTAAGTACAGAATCAAATCACAGGTTGACAGAGGATAGGGCTAAGGGAAGGGATCAATGACAAAGAACTAGAGAGGCAATTTCATAGTGAGAGGTGCATTCTGTATCTTGGCAGAGTGCTGTTTTCTAGCAATGTATTTGTCAAACTCAATACCTATGTATACATAATGGCTAAATATTCTATGTAAGTTATACCTCAACAAATCTGATGTTTTTTTTTAAATTCCTTAAAAAGCTGTATAACAAGTCTTCTTATCTCATCTTATTTTTGATAACTTTAAGGCCACAGAAATTTTTTCCATTAGTTTTTATTGTAACTTTTCCATTGCCATTTATGCCCCCTATATCCTCCTCTGCCTCCATCCACTCCCCATCCTCAACTCACAATCACCACACTGTTGTCTGTCCATGCGTTCTTTCTTTTTATTTATTTATTTTTGTTTCATAAATTACTTTATTGTTGTTCAATTACACTTGTCTGCATTTTCTCCCCTCCATTCCTCCCACCCCATCCAAACTCACCTCCCTCCCTTGCTTCCACCCTCCCCCTTGGTTCTGTCCATGTGTCCTTTATAGCAGTTCCTGAAAACCCTTATCCCCACAGTCCTTCCCCCCATCTCTAGCTATTGTTACATTGTTCTTAATTTCAATGTTTCTGGTTATATTTTGCTTGCTTTTTTCTTTTGTTGATTATGTTCCAGTTAAAGGTGAGATCATATGGTATTTGTCCCTCACCTCCTGGCTTATTTCACTTAGCACAATGCTCTCCAGTTCCATCCATGCTGTTGCAAAGGGTATAAGCTCCTTCTTTCTCTTCACTGTGTAGAATTCCATTGTGTAAATGTACCATAGTTTCTTGATCCACTCATTTGCAGATTGGCACTTAGGTTGCTTCCAGCACTTGGCTATTGTGAGTTGTGCTGCTATGATCATTGGGGTGCATAGGTTCTTTTGGATTGGTGTTTCAGGACTCTTAGGGTATAATCCCAGCAGTGGAATTGCTGGGTCAAAAGGCAGTTCCATTTTTAGTTTTCTGAGGAAATTTCATACTGTTTTCCACAGTGGCTTCACCAGTCTGCATTCCCACCAACAGTGCATAGGGTTCCCTTTTCTCCACATCCTCTCCAATACTTGTCTGTTGCTTTGTTTACGATGGCCATTCTGACTGGTGTGAGGTGGTATCTCATTGTGGTTTTAATTTGCATCTCTCTGATGGCTAGTGATGCCGAGCATCTTTTCATATGTCTCTGGACCATCTGTATGTCCTCCTTGGAGAGGTGTCTGTTCAAGTCTTTTGCCCATTTTTTAATTGGGTTTTTTGTCTTCCTGGAGTGAAGTCATGTGAGTTCTTTATATATTTTGGAGATCAAACCCTTGTCCAAGGTATCATTGGCAAATATGTTTCCCCATATAGTTGGTTCTCTTTTAATTTTAATGCTGTTCTCTTTAGCCATGAAGAAGCTTTTTAATTTGATGAAGTCCCATTTGTTTATTCTTTACTTTATGTCCCTTGCTTTCGGGGACATATCAGTGAAGATGTTGCTGTGTGGAATATCTGAGATTTTCCTACCGACGTTTTCCTCTAGGACTTTTACGGTGTAACAACTTATATTTAAGTCTTTTATCCACCTTGAATTTATTTTTGTGTATGGGAGTTCTTTCCACATGCGTGAAAACACGCAAGTTCCAGGAATCACGCGTGTCAGAGCGTGGCTTCGCGTGAGGAAAAATCATTCCCTTGTGGGCAAGTGTAGATCATGTCTGTGGAATAGGAATTCTCTAATAAGAATTTGGCAAAAATGTATCTTAAGAGATTCTGACTTGCTGAGTCTCTCCCTTCCGGAGTCAGGAAGCTTAAGTTAATAGATCACTGCCTCAATGTTTTATGGTCCTAAAAGTTAACAGCCCTAGTTAGCTCACCCTCAAATTACTTGTCTCCTGTTTAATGTATACCCTGGTCCTGTCTGCCACTGGACCTGAATTTACATCCTAATGCTCTGTTAATGAGTAAACCTACCCCTTATCTACTCCCTTCCCATATATCCTCATGACTCAGCTGAAGACCCCTGTTCTGCATAAGCCCATGAATAATCAATCCAATGTAAATGTGTCCTAAAGCTTTTAATAAAAAGCCCGGCTGAGCTACCCATGGGACCTTTTTCCAAGATGGAGGAAAAGACCCGTGGCTCCGGACTCTCTTCTCCCCGCGTGTCTTGGTGTGAGATTCTTTTACGCATTGGGTTACGGTCCCCACAGATTTTGCCTGACAAAATCCCCACGACATTTGTGTATGGTGTAAGTTGGTTATCAATTTCATTATTTTGCATGTAGCTGTCCAGATCTCCCAACACCATTTGTTGAAGAAGCTGTTTTTATTCCATTTTATGCTTCTTCCCTTTTTGTCAAATATTAATTGTCCATAGAGACTTGAGTTTATTTCTGGGCTCTCTGTTCTGTTCCTTTGGTCAGTGAGTCTGTTTTTATGCCAGTACCAGGCTGTTTTGATTATAGCAGCCTAGTAATACAGTTTGATATCAGGCATTGTGATCACTCTTGCTTTTTTCTTCTTTTTCAAAATTGCTGCAGCTATTCGGGGTCATTTATGGTTCCATATAAATTTCTGAAATGTTTGTTCTATATCTGTAAAATACATCACTGGTACTTTAATGGGGATTGCATTGAATTTATAGATCGCTTTCGGTAGTATGGCCATTTTGATGATGTTAATTCCTCCAATCCATGAGCATGGTACATGCTTCCATTTGTTTGTGTCTTCCTTAATTTCTTTTTTCAGTGCTGTATAGTTTTCTGCATACAGGTCTTTTACTCTTTTACCTCCTTGGTTAGGTTTATACCTAGGTACTTTATTTTTCTTATTGCTATATCAAATGGGATTTTTTTCCTGATTTCTGTTTCTGATATTTTATTGTTGGTGTACAAAAATGCCTTTAATTTCTGAGTATTGACTTTGTATCTGGCTGTTTTGCCAAATTCATTTATTAGGTAGAGTAGTTTTTTGGTGGAGTCTATAGGATTTTCTATGTATACTATCATGTCATCTACAAACAATGACAGTTTTACTTCCTCCTTTCCAATTTGGGTGCCTTTTATTTCTTTTTCTTGTCTGATTACTATGGCTAGGACTTCCAGTACTATGTTGAATAGGAGTGGTGAAAGTGAGTTTCCTTGTCTTGTTCCTGATCTTAATGAGAGGGAACCTTTAAGTTTTTGTCCATTGAGTATGATGTTGACTGTAGGTCTCTCATATATGACCTTTATTATGTTGAAGAATGCCCCCTCTATTCCCACTTTACTGAGTGTTTTTATTATAAATTGGTGCTGCACCTTATCAAATACTTTTTCTGCATCTATTGATATGATCATATGATTTTTGTGTTTTGTTTTGTTTATGTGGTATATTATGTCTATTGATTTGCGAATATTATACCATCCTTGCATCCCTGGGATGAATCCCACTTGATCATGGTGTATGATCTTTTTAACATACTGCTGGATGCGGTTTGCCAATATTTTGTTGAGGATTTTAGCATCTATGTTCATAGGTGATATTGGCCTGAAGTTTTCTTTCTTTGTTATGTCTTTATCTGGTTTGGGGATTAGGATGATGCTGGCTTCATAAAAAGAGTTTGGGAGTCTACCATCTTCTTGAATTTTTTTGAATAAACTGTGCAGGATGGGGGTACGCTCTCCCTTAAATGCTTTGTAAAATTCTCCTGTGAAACCATATGGTTCAGGGCTTTTGTGTGTCAGAAGCTTTTTGATTACTGTTTCAATTTCATCAGCTGTTATTGGTCTGATCAGGCTTTCTGCTTCCCCTTCATTGAGTTTTGGAAGATTACATTTTTCTAGAAATTTGTCCATTTCACCTAGGTTTTCAAATTTCTTGGCATATAGTTCTTCATACTAATTTCTTACAATCCTTTGCATTTCTGTGGCATCAGTTGTAATCTCTCCTCTTTCATTTCTGATTGTGTTTATTTGGGTCCTCTTTCTTTTTTCCTTGATGAGCCTGCTTAAAGGCTTGTCGATTTTGTTTATCTTTTCAGAGAACCAGCTTCTGGATTCATTGATTCTTAGAATTGTGCTTTTAGTCTCTATGTCATTTAATTCTGCTCTGATCGTGGTTATTTCCTTCCTTCTACTTGCTCTGGGCTGTCTTTGTTGTTGTTCCTCGAGTTCTTGTAGATGTAGGGCTAGGTTGTTTATTTGAAATGTTTCTATCTTTTTTGGTAGGTCTGTATCACTATGAACTTCCCTCTTAAGACTGCCTTTGCTTTGTCCCATAGTTTTGGATTGTTGTGAGTTCATTTTCATTTGTTTCCAGGAACGTTTTGTTTCTTCCCTAATCTCATTCTTGACCCATTCATTGTTTAATAGCATGCTATTCAATCTCCATGAGTTTGAGTGTTTGGGTTTTTTTTTTTTTTTTTTTTTTTATTGAGGTTGGTTTCTAGTTTCAGTCCCTTGTGGTTGGAGAAAATACTTGGTATGATTTCAATTTTCTTGAATTTGTTGAGGCTTGTTTTATGTCCTACCATGTGGTCTATCTTGAAAAATGTTCCATGTGCATTTGAAAAGAATGTGTATTTAGCTTCTTTGGGGTGAAAGGCTCTATATATTTCAGTTAAGTTCATTTGATCTAGGGCATTGTTCAATGCCACAATATCTTTGTTGATATTTTGTTTGGAAGATCTGTCCATATTTGACAGTGGGGTGTTAAAATTCCCTAGTATAATTGTGTTGCTGTCAATATCTTTCTTGAAGTCCTCCAAGATTTTCTTTATGTATTTGGGTGCTCCTATATTGGGTACATATATATTCACAATGTTTATGTCTTCTTGATGGATTCTTCCCTTGAGTATTATGAAGTGACCTTCAGGGTCTCTTTTTATGGTTCTTCTTTTGAAGTCTATTTTGTCCGATATGAGTATTGCTACCTCGGCTTTTTTTCCTGTCCATTTGCTTGGAATATCTGTTTCCAGCCTTTCACTTTCAGTCTGTGTAGGTCTTTTGTTCTGAGGTGGGTCTCTTGTAGGCAGCATATGTGTGGGTCATGTTTCCTTATCCATTCCGCTATTCTGTGTCTTTTGAGTGGGGCACTTAATCCATTTACGTTTAAAGTTATTATTGACAGATACTTATTCATTGCCATTTTTCATACCTGTGTTCCTCTCTCTTTCACTGTTTTTCTTCTTGTTCTTAAAGCAAACCATTTGGCATCTCTTGCACAGCTGGTTTGGAGGAGGTATATTCTTTGAGGCTTCTTTTGTCTGGGAATCTCCTTATTTGGCCTTCCATTTTAATTGAGAGCCTTGCTGAGTAAAGTAGTCTTGGTTGTAGGCCTCTGGTTCTCATTACTGGGAATATTTCTTGCCATTCCCTTCTGTCTTGGAGTGTTTCCATTGAGAAGTCAGCTACTAACCTTATTAGGACTCCCTTGTATGTTACTTCCTGTTTCTCCCTTGCTGCTTTTAAGCTTCTCTCTTTGTCTTGGAATTTTGCCATTTTAATTATGATGTGTCTTAAAGTGGGCCTCTTTGGATTCCTCTTGATTGGGACTCTCTGTGTTTCCTGGATTTGTGTGACTTTTTCTCTCATCAAATTAGGGAAGTTTTCCATCATTACTTTTTCAAACAGATTTTCTATCCCTTGCTCTTCTTCTCCTTCTGGTATCCCTATTATACAGAAATGATTATGTTTCATGTTGTCCTGCATTTTTCCTTAATCCCTCTTCATTCTTTCTGAGTCTCTTTTCCTTTTCTTTCTCATTCTGGGTGTTTTTTTTTTTTTCTATCTTGTCCTCCAGCCCACTGATCCCATCCTCTGCTTCTTCGAGCCTCCTTTTGATTCCTTCTACTGTGTTCTTCAGTTCAGAAATTGTATTCTCCATTTCCTCTTGGCATTTGTTGATAGTTTCTATTTCCTTTTTCATATTGATATAGTTTGCAGTGAGTTCATTGTAGTTTCCCTGTAGTTTCTGGTAATTCTCTATGAGCTCATTGAGCTTCCTGATAACCAATGCTTTGAACTCAATATCTGATATTTGGCTTACCTCTGTTTCATTTATCATTCTTTCTGGGGCTTCCTCCTTTCCTTTCATTTGTGGATTGTTTCTTTGTCTTCTGAGTTTGTGAGACTCTTCTTGTTAGACTCTGTTTCTTAAAGTGATCTGTTCTGTCTCCCTGTGTTGATGGTATGAACTTCTATGGTAGAAGACCTGTGAGATTCAGTGGTGCAGTCTCCTTGATCTCCTGAGCTCGCTGGTCTTGGGCTGTCATTTATGTTGACTCTCTGTGTGTCTTTTTGTATTGATTGCTGTTGGGTCTTTCTTTGGTGAGTCCTTCTCTCCAGCTGGTTAACTGAGTGCCACTCCATCCACCACCTCTTGTATTCTGTTCGGCAGGTGTGGGCAGTTTGTGTTGAAGCTGGTTCTTCCCTGTGTACAAGGTTTTGAGGATTCTCTCTTGCTCTTGTTCAGCTGTTTGTTCTGAGTAATTTCTCCACCATTTAGTTGTATTTCCAGATAGGTCCTGTGTTGAGTTACTGTGGCTTCCACTCCCTCTTTCACCTTCTTCTGTTATTACCTGTTGGTGGTTCCTTTGTTGGTGGGTTTCTTCTTCTAGCAGGTATCCTGGTAATCACAGCTTCCAGCTACTTCTTTCAGTCAAAGGGTAGGAGTTCTTTTTATCCACTCCACCCCACCTGACCCTAAGCTCGTCCCCCAAAAGCTGCCAGCCTACTTTCTGAGTCTGTCTCTATTTTGTTTGTTAGTTCCATTTGCTTATTATACGCCACATATGAGTGAAATCACATGGTATTTGTCTTTCTCTGACTGGCTTATGTCACTTCACATAACATTCTCTAGGTGTATCCTTACTGTCACAAAGGGTAAAATTTCTTTTAGCAACATTTTTCAGATATATCTTTTCAGGCAAGGGAAACAAAAGAAAAAATTAAAAAATGAGACTACATCAAATTAAAAGTTTTTGCACAGCAAAGGAAACCATCAACAAAATAAAAAGACAACCCACTAAATAAGAGAAAACATTCATCAATACTCTGATAAGGGATTAATATCCAAAATTTATAAAGAACTTATAAAACTCAACACCAAGAAAATTCAAAACAAAACAAAACCCCAAAAATCCTATTAAAGAATGGGCAAAGGACCTGAACATATACTTCTTCAAAGAACACAGACAGATGGCCAATGACATATGAAAACATGCCCAATGTCACTAATCATCACAGAAATGCTTATTAAACCCACAGTGAGACATCACCTCACACCTGTCAGAATAGCTATCATCAGTAAACTAACAAACACATGTTGGCAAATTTGTGGAAAAGGGGTAACTCTCCTGCACTGCTGGCAGGACTGCAGCTTGGTGCAGCCACTGTGGAAAGCAGTATAGAGTTACCTCAAAAAATTAAAAATGGAATTGCCTTATGACCCAGCAATTCCACTTCTGGGAATTTATCCAAAGAAACCTGAAAACTAATTCAAAAGAATATATGCATGCCTATGCTCATTGAAGCATTATTTACAATAGTCAAGATTTGGTAGCATCCCAAGTGTCCATCAATAGAAGAGTGGATAAAACAGCTGTAGTACATTCAAACTATGGAATACTACTTAGTTGTAAAACAAAACAAAACAAAACATAATGAAGAAGAGCAAGAAGAAAGGGCAAGAGAAATTTAATGCAAACTTCATCTCTCAATATTCATGAACTCCAAGGCAAATTTAAGGCTGAACATTCAGAAAATACTTCAGCTATTCCTATTTGACTCTGTGTGTATTTTCCCAAAAGATGTTTCAAGAATAATTATATTTATTGAAAATATAAAATAACAAACTTAAAAAGGAAAAAATAATAAGGCCATTGCAAGAAAACTCTCAGGAGACTGAGTCAAACATTTGTGCTAAAGGGAACATGTGAAGTCTAGGGTCAAGAAGGTGGTAATGAGGGGGTTGGTATCCCTCCTTAGCTCAGAGCTTAGTCTTACAACTCAGGTGAGTATATACAGAAGCCACATGACACCTCCCTCCATGCAAAGAAAAAGTGACACACACCTCAAAGTCCCATACCTCGACTGTAGGCCTTAGCCTAAAAAGTTCAAGGGTTATGTTGATAATGAGAGAAAATTTCTGTTAGAAAATGAAAATAGTAATTAAATCATCCTATCTTACAGATCAAGACATTATCTCTATCACCTCCAAATATGAATGTCTAAAGAGTTTGGAATATCTAATCTCTCTTCAGTATATATAATTTTCTCCACTTGGATGAGATAATACTGAGACATACTCTAATCTTCCATACTTCTTTGAACAAATGTGATGAATATATTTTAGGTATAGCTGTCTGGGCTATCACTGAAGCTACTCTGGACTATGATGTTGGTGTTAATTTTCAGGAGACCTTCTTTTGTGACATCACCCAGAAATTTTATTTCATCTGTTACAATTACTGATAGCAGCATCTCTCAGAAGAGAGCTGTGTTGTAACAACATCAGCTTTTTTTCTCTTTTTTTTTCACAAGAGAAGTAAATCTCTCACAGACTCAACCATCAATAGGGCAGCATCTGTATAGATACCAACTCAGTCCCTCAGAGATAAAACTTGTTTCCATATATGAAGAACAGCAAGTGCAAAATTTACCCTGGCACTTCCATTTTGTAGGCCATTCTTTGCAGCAGAAAAACTTTTTTCTTATATTTCACCATCATTTAAAGGCCTTCTAGCGCACATTTATGGGTGAAATCTGTTGGCTCATCAAGCTGCACAGAAAATGTTGTTTTTCAGTATATTACACAGAACCTCTTCAGCGTGATGTGACATGTCATCAATGTGTCAACTCACTGCACTCTTTGAGACTGGAGCCTTCAGTCTCTCATGCTGCCTCCTGTCCAAACATGCGACTTACTATAATTCTACATGCCACTGTTAGTTTCTCACCAGCTGTATGGTTTTTCCTTTGTGGTCAATAAGTTCAGTTACTACATAACTTTATTCCGGAAGCTTTTGACTGAACATGCCTTTTTCAAAACAAAGCTTTACTCTGTCTTAAGAATGTCATAGCTATTTAAAATAACCGGTAGCTTTATCTGTCAAGTGGTTGTTGAGTTGTATTTAAGTGACTTTTAAGTTTCTTTGAAACCTGTGCTACACTTGTAAGTTATGATTCTTCATCATTCATTGAATCATAACTGCCATTAACCTAACATTCACTTCCATGTCTCACCTCATCTTCAAACATCACTATGTTGCACAGCCAGGCATATTTTTAACATACAAAGGCTAGTTGAGACATAAAATAGAAGGGCATCATGAATAATGAAAAGATGAAATTGTAAAAAATGAAATGAAATTTCACAATTCAATTTAATTTAAATACCATCCTCAACAGCAAAATTCAGAAGAATGATTAAGTCATGATAGGCAAAATTTTTGTATATTGAAAATGCCCCTCAAATTTGTTTCTGTTACACTGTGAGTCAGTCAGCAGCATGCAGGGTAGGTTGGGGGAGTAACTTAAAGGGAGAACTGGCCTCATTTGTCCTACTCTCCTACTCTTCCTCTCACACCGCCATCATCAGAAATCAGTGGTCGCCCCTGTCTTGTCTCAGAAACTGAGAACAGATGTAATCAAATGACATGGCGCTTCTCACTGTGTACCAGCAGGCACGGCTAATGCACTTATTGTACTAAAAGTGTTCATGGTGCTGCTCAGCCAATATTCAATACTAGCAAGGCCAGCATTGCAGAGCATCCGAATTTTAGATGACCGCAGTTTCACGAAGCATGGTCTCTCAGAACCCCTGGAAACATGTTGCTTAATCTCAATTGAGAAACTCTATTATAAGACCATAGAAATAAAATCAATGTAATATTATTTTATGGGTAACACACAGAAATTGAAATAAATTACAAACTCAGAATTAGATATCCATAGTAATGGGATATTGATATATGACAAATGTAAAGTTTAATTCGGTGGATAAAATATAAATAATTTAATGAATAGTTCTGGCAAAACTGGCTAACAATTTGGAAGGAAAATATAACCTGTAACATCCTAAATACCACAAACAAGATCCTAAAATAAATTTCAGATAGATTAAATGGTTAACAACAACGAAAACCAAGACTTGCAAAGAACTCTAAGAAACCATACTATATAAGAATTGGCAGGATTCTCCCAAGTGAAACTTAGAGAGTAGGAGAGAAAAGAAAATAAATAGATAATTACGTGGCAAAAGATACCACTAAATAAGTTAAGAGTAATTATTCTAAAAATATATAATCTAGATGACAGATCATGGGTTAATTTGTATAATACACAATAGCTCTTACAAGTTAAAAAATAAATTAACATAAAACTGTACAAATCATAATTGATAATTTACAGAAGAGCAAATCCAAATAAACAAAAAATAGGTAAAAATGTGCTCAATAACAATGGCAGTGAAATGCAGATTTAAGTGAGAATTATGTGTTATCTAAATTTTAGAGTCTAAACCTCTTTCTGATGGCAAATGATCTCCTGTATTTTTATTGGGAATGTGAAGTACTCTAGCCCTTTGGGAAGGCAGTTAAGCAATACGTACCCCAAAATAACTCTTACAGTAATCTCCTCCAGGGAAAGAAAAATTGCAACTTATAAAGACACTCAAGGCATATGATTAAGGAAGCTCATTCAGTCTTGCTTTGCTCACAGTGGCTGGACCTAGACACAAAGCGACTGCCTATCACAGAGGAATCACCAGCTGGACTGCGCACTCCATACCATGCAATATCACACAGCCATTAAAAGATGAATTTAAATTGTAGCACATAGAAATTTCCTAAACATATTGAAGACTAAGAAAATAAGTATTTAAAAATGACTAATAATATGGTTTTATTTTTGTAAATGTAACATTTAAATGATCATCATCTAACATTGATCAGTAAAGAAAACAATGTACAGTGGGTATTAAGTTTGTGCATGTATCAATGATCATATCATAGTGAAAAATAGACACACACACTTTATATTATTAAAAACTTACCTTGTCATGAGGGATAAAGTATGGTAAATTTTGTGGTCACAAAGGAGGGCAGGAAATGTGAAGATAAAAAAATACTAAATAAATATATAAATATAGTATTCTTAAAATAATATAACAAAGTATCCTTAAGGGGCATAAGTAAAAAATTAAATACATAGAAAAATGATAAATTATTCATAAAATGTTAAGTCTTCCTAAATTAATTTCTAATTTGCATGTGATCTAATAAAATATAGTTAACATTAGAAACAAATAATATTTTAAAGCTCATATATATAAAAATAACTTGTCATGAAGAGCCATTAAATCCTGAAAAGAAGGGTAATTACAGAGCACTTGCTTTACCAAAACTTAAAATATGGTATAATGGTAAAAATGTGTGGAATTAGCACACTAATATAAGTTGAATAAGTGAGGAATATAAGTTGAATAAGTGAGAATCCAGAAATAGACCTAAGTACATATGGGAATAGTGTATATACAGCAAATGTAGCATTTCAAATAAAAGAGTCAATTAAGTAATGTTTTTAAAAGTAGTGCTGAAACCATTGTGAAGCCATCTTTAAAAAATAAACTTAGATTCTTATACCATCTCTGACACTAATGTCCAGATGTTACAAAATTTAAATATATAAAATGAAGCCACAAAGTATAAACATATGTATTAAATTATAATCTCATAGCAAGAAATTATTTAAAACATAACAAACAGAAGTTATTAAAATGATTGATAAGTTTGGCTCATGAAAAGTAAAAATCTTGCAGACAGTTTAGCAAAAATATGTATACAGATGATAAATATGTGAAAAAAATGTTCCATGCCATATGTCATTAGGAAAATGCAAATTAAAACAATAATGAAATACCACTACATGCCTATTAGAATGACCAAAACTCAGAAAACTGACAACACCAAATGCTGGTGGGAATGTGGACCAACAAACACTTTTATTCATCACTGATGAGAATGAGAAATGATACAGCCACTTTGGAAGACAGATCAGTGACTTCTTACAAAACCAAACATACTATTACTATGTGATCCAGCAACTGCACCCTTTGTTATTTACCCAAAGGAGCTGATAATTTATGTCCACATAAAAACCTGCACATGGATATATGTAGCAGCTGTTTGCATAATTGCCAGAACTTGGAAACAATCAAGATATCCTTTGGGAGGTAAACGGATAAATAGATTGTAGTGCATCCACACAATGGAATTATTACTCATTGCTCACAACAAATGAGACGTCAAGCCATGAAAAGACATGGAGAAACCTTAAATGCATAATACTAACTGAAAGAAGCCAATCTGAAAGGCTATATACTCTACGATTCCAACTATATGACATTCTAGAAAAGGCAAAACTATACAGGAAAAAGATCTGTGGTTTTCCCAGTAGCTGGGGGGAGGAAGGTGTGATGAGGCACAGCGCAGAGGAGTTGTAGGTTACTGAAATTATTCTGTATGATACTAATGGTGCATACATGTCATTATAAATTTATCTAACCTCAAAGGATATACAACTTCAAGAGACTCTAGGTAATCATGATGTATCAATATAGGTTTATTGATTGGAACAAGTGCATCACTCTGAAGGGCAATACTGATAATAGGGAAGGCTGTATAAGTATAAAGGCATGGAGTATATGGGAGATCTCTGTACCTTCCTCTTAATTTTGCTATGAACCAAAATCAGCTCTAAAAAGGAAAGTCTATTTTTTTAAAGTAATACTTTCTTCAAAGTAAAGAGCACCATAAACTAAGTCAAAACACAAATTACAAAATAGAAAGAAATATGTGCTACAATAGAACAAAGAGCAAATTTATATAATATACAAAAAGCATTTGCAAATCAACCAAAAATGTAGGGCAAAGGATATAAACATGAAATTCATAGATAAAATAAAATTTAAGCATATAAACAAATATTCAAACTCACCCATTTAAGAAAAACAAAATAAAAATTTTGGTAAAAACATTCATCTATTTGTATGAACAGTTTGGTTTCAATGTAGTGATGTTAAGTACACTGTAGCCAACTGAATGGTAATATAGGAGGAAATCCATATTCATAAGAACTGAACACTGAAGTATTTAGGGGTAAGAGGCCATGATGTATGTAACTTGCACTTAAAATATTGTGTATGTGTGTATACATATACAATATGGAAAAAGGGAGAAAGAGAAAGCAAATAAACAAAGGAAGGAAAATATTAACAATAGGTGATTCTGAATAAAAGGTACATATGTGTTATTTGTATTGTTTTTACTTTTTCAACTTAACTGTTAATTTGAAATTATTTTTAAATGAAAAGATAGGAAACAGTTTTCATTATAGTGTAGAGAAAGCTCTCCTGTATTATTTGAGTGTAAAATTTAATAACTGTCACATTTTAAATGCATATATCATTTTACCCAATGATATATAGGATATTTTTCCTATGACCATACTCCCATATGTACAAAAAAAGTGTATATATAGAAATATTTATTCCATCACTGGGAAGAGTACAAAAAACAGGAAACAATGCCTATTAGTAGTAGATGGGCTAAGTGAAATACAGCATATGCATAGAATGGAATATGGAGAGTATGTTAAAAGTATAAATTAAATATAGACATATAAACATGCACTAATATCCATCATATACTATTAGTGAATAAATATACTTCTATATACCTAGACTTGTTTATTCTTAGAAAATCTTTAAACGGATACATATAAAGTAGCCAAAATTTGCCTCTGGAGAGGGGAGCAGGATAAATAATTCTTTAAATGTAGGAAAAGACATCCCAGGATATATAATTTTGTAGTTTTATAACATATGTATTTTTAAATAAATTTAATAGAGAAGGATAGAAATATAAGAAAATTTTTAAAGAATACTTTGATTCTAATTCATTTAAAGAGTATCCATGTGATGCACTTTGAAAAAAAAATGAAGACAATAATGCTTACCCTCTATAAAAATACCATTTTTAAATAGATAAATTTCAATGAACATCCAGATATCTTACTATCAATAGCTTATGTATAAAAAGTTATAGAGGACTCATGGGCGCCAACAATGGAGTCGGGATTGATGGGGGGACAGGGCAGGACATATCAACAGGGAGAAAAGGTGGGACAACTGTAATTGAACAACAATAAAAAAAAAGTTAGCTAACAGGATGCCTATGGCTTGGGGAAGTTTTTCTTCATCCTTCGTGCAAGGCAGCAAAATACATGCATAGATAGCATGATATTCCACGCTCACCTTTGCCATGGCCATGAAAGAGAGAAGCTAAGCACAGATGCACAGATGCAGTGTCAGAATTATTCTCATCACCTTTACTATTGGTTGTAGTCAACTTGCCTGATTCAATTCAAATGAATTTTGAAGTACAACAAGCTTCAGTTTGAATCTAGCTTCACAATTTATAAGCTGTATGATATTGTCTAAGTTAGTTAAGCTTCCTTTGTTACCTCTTGTGAAAAGTAAGAAACACATAGGAAATGTTTGCAGTAGCAGTTGGCATATATATTCAATTATTAATATATATTACATTATTACAGTTATTGAATATTTTGTATTGCCATTTTTATTGTTGACTGATTGTGGTCTAATACCCAGCCTATAGTGAAAAATTCTAAAGTTACCTAGCATTTTATAGCAGTCTTACCAAACTGATGTGAAGTAAAAAGTAAATGTCCTATGAAGTAAAAAGTTAATGTCCTTCCCAGAAGTACTAAACAGTAGTTGGGTGAAAATAAATTGCAAACTACTTGAGGAACAAAAATGAAGTCATTTGAGCACTGGCCAGGTAGTTCAGTTGGTTAAAGTGCCATCCTGATATGCCAAGGTTGTGGGTTCAATCTCCAGTCAGGGCACATACAAGAGTCAACCAACGAAGGCATTAAAAAGTGAAACAGCCCTGGCTGGTGTAGCTCAGTGGATTGTGAACCAAAGGGTCGCTGGTTCAATTCCCAGTCAGGGCACATGCCTGGGTTGCAGGCCAGGTCCCCAATGTGGGCCACGTGAGAGGCAACCACACACTGATGTTTCTCTCCCTCTCTTTCTCCTTCCCTTCCCTTCTAAAAAAATAAATAAATATTTTTTTTAAAAAAAACCTGCTTTCTTTAAAAAAAAGGGAAATGAAAAATGATGTTTCTCTCTCTCTCAAATGAATAAATAAAAAATAAAAATGAACTCATTTGATAACAACAGGCTAGTTTCCCTGTTTTTGTGTAATTTCTAATCAAAATCGAAAACTCAATTGTCAGTAGTTTTGTGAGGACCTCTAGGTTTGTGGGAATTGATGTTAACAATATTCTATATCATGCTATAATCTTACAGGCAAAATAATCTATTGAAAAGAAGTCACCAGTTTGACCAAATGTCTGTTTGTTTATATTACAGACTGGAGCGATTTGCCACTACACCCTGAGAGCACTGGATACTAAGTCCCTTGAGGGTGGGTGCAGTGTGTAGCTCTACTGTGGTAGATTTCTTGACATCAAACAAAAGCAAGCATTTTATAAATCTTGGTGAAATAAATGGGTAAGTCAGGTAGTCAAGCTAGAGAAGGGTCCCCATGCTTCTCTGAAGAATGAAGTATCGATCAGTAAGTCTGAAGTGGACTAAATATGGGGTTGAGTCCTGATGTGGCCCAGATTCATTTCACTACACATGTTCCTGCCTTTAAATTATGGTCAAATGAAAAACGATCCACTATTTGGTGAAATAAAATGTATGCTGGTGTGAGAATCAACATTGTAGTTCTCAGCATTTTGTATTCATTTGACTTGTTGGGAATCCGAAAGAGTAAAGTGCTATATCAAAGTGGATTTTATATGCCTTTACATACTTTACTCCCCTGCCCCCATGAAAAAAAAAAAACAACCTCTGAGACTTGAGTGAAGAAAAGAGGGAGGAAAAAGCACCTGTAGTCAGCCAGATCTTTGGTGCTGTCCCACTGGTTTGGTTCAGGTAAAAAAATGAAAACTTCTCTTATCTTCTTATTCTGTGTTTTCACAATAACAGATTATTTGACAAATTTTTCAGATTTAGAATTGAGCATTCATGTGTTTAAATGAATTGTGTTGATTATTTGCCTCTCTCTTTTTTTAATTTTTAAATTACTTTATTGTTGTTCAATTACAGTTGTCTGCATTTTCTCCCCTCCCTTCCCCCTCACCCCATCCAAACCCCCCTCCCTCCCTTGTTTCCATCCTCCTTCTTGGTTTTTCCTATGTGTGCTAGATTATTTGCCTCTTTCATCAGGGTCTTAGATCCATGAAGGCAGGGACTCTTCAGGCCAAATAAATATTATTTCTATATGGTATCCCCAGTGCCCAGCAGAGAGTTTGGCAATGAATAGATATCAACAGATATTTTTAATGCATACAGGAATAAAAATATGTGGTTTTGTCTGTTATATTTATGGATGTTAAGAAGAGCTGAATGGAGCATATAATCGCATCACCTTGACTAAGATAAAAAATCCAACGTTGGTAGTTACTAGCAGGGTATGCTCTCTGACTGTCTATGGAGCATTAACTGAGAAGCAGATATAATAGGGTCTCATTAACTTCTGCTATTTCCAATTCATTTAACCGATCCAATCGAAACTATAATCCATGTGGGAAGAGAATTTTGAGACTTCAAACCATCATGTTTCTCCAATTGTCCAGTGGATATTCTTTATAGTCTTTGTGTTAAATGACTTTGCATTTGGTGTGTGTGCCTCAAAGTAGACCACCATTGCTGTCCAGTCCTTTCTTTTAGTCTCATACATTGAAATCCTTTGACTCACTTAAATCTTACTTTAAAAGCTGAGTGAACTCTACCGGGGGCCTTCTCTGATCTCTTTTGTGACAAATTTAAAATACTGCATACTAATAACCTACTTTTATCAATCTACATGCAAAGAACTGAATACATTTGTTAAATGAAACCAAAAAATCAAAATGAGAAAATGGTAAGAGGACTTCCAAGTGACCTAATTCCACCCTCATTGTTAAAGAGGAGAGAACACAACACAAGTCCCGGAGCAAGTTTGCTACAAAGGCTGTCAATGACTCAAGTTTCCGGATGCCTAGAGAAGAACCGTCCCCACCCCAATAGCCTGCTGCTTACTCTCACAATTCCTAATTGCAAATCATCTTAAAATCAATTTATTTATTTTTTAAAAGATTTTATCTATTTTTTAGAGAGAGGGGAAGGGAGGGAGAAAGAGAGGAAGAGAAACATCAACATGTGGTTGCCTCTTGCATGCCCCCTACTGAGGACCTGGCCCACAACCCAGGCATGTGCCCTGACTGGGAATCAAACCAGTGACCCTTTGGTTCGCAGGCCTGCACTCAACCCATTTAGCTACAACAAGCCAGGGCTTAAAATCAATTTAAAGCAAATATTTCCCATTAACTTCGGCAAACAGACACCTTTCTGGAACCATGACTGTTAGTGAGCAAAGCCTAATAAGTTCTGAACTGAGAAACTGCTGATTTGGAGACATCATTTCACATCTCACTTGCTGAATGTCCAAGCTATTACTGAGTTCCAAAGTGAACAACTTCCTGGAGCTATTTTCATTTGCACTTAGTACAGAATTTGGTTAGTAACAGCCATTTTATTTATTTCCCTATGATTAACTGAACCCATAAAATGTGTAAAATATTCAAATACTTTACAGGTGATCTAATCATTACAAAAGGAGGGTTTGCATATATGATGCATCCTAACAGAAACTTATCAAATACCTTTCTGTCTCAATGTTTATCTTTACCAAAGTTAGTATTATTGCTCTTGAACACACAAAATAAAACAGAACAACAACAACAACAAAAACCCTGGAAATTAGCCAAAATGTAAACAAAAATTTATTTTGGTGATAGATGATTATTTGTATAATATGATTTTCTAAAATCTCTGTATTATTCACTTTTTAAATTAGTTAAAATAGTTGCTTTCAAAACTGAATTAGTTAAATGAGATGTGTCAATTTCCATAAAATTTTGATTTGCGGAAGAGAAGTCCATAGTAAGTCAGTTTATAATATTTGGATAACCATTGTGTTTAGTTTTTCATTTGTTTTATATTTTATTAATATCCATACCAACATTTACCTTGTAACTACTCAGACAAAACAAATATTTTTTCCAAGAGCATCACAAAAAATCTCTTGCATCCATCTCATACCTAAAATTAGATTCCTTCTTATCTGTGGAAATGCCTAAAATTTCCATCATTATGAAATAGGTTCTTTGGCAGTGCCCTTGGGAGAAATAAGTCTTCTCTTCCTAAGAAGTTAACACTTTCCAAAATAGCTTGGTGCTTCTCAACCAGGACGATTTTGCCCCCTAGGGATCATTTGTCAATATCTGAAGACACTTGTGAGTGCCGTGACTGGGGAGGCGTACTACTGGCAGACAGTGCTTCTAAACAACCTGTAACACACAGGACATCCTCTACCTATCCCCCCAAAGAACCATCATCTAGCCAAAAACATCAAAAGTACAGATAGCAAGAAATCTTGAGGTATCTAAATTTATGGCTATGAGAAATACTCTTCCGTGGGACATGGACCAGACTTCTAGTTTGAGGATGGCGAAAAAGACTAAAATGCAGAGTAGAGAAGAAAAACAAAATTCAGGAAGACGAACTTTGGTGTAAACCCAGAGTTTTCTTCCCAAAAACCAGAAATGTGACTTTGCATGAGTTATCCATACCTCATTTTCATACCTATTAAATTGGAAAAAGAATTATATTTTTTCTCACAATGAGGCTTGTAAAAAAGATAAGAATTTGTAAAGATTCCAGAAACTACAGTGGCAATGATGGTTAGTGAGCCTGAAATGCATTGCAGTGGTGGTGGTGGTGGTTATGGTGATGGTGGT
>PVJI01001996.1:7001-25470 GCA_004026765.1 Micronycteris hirsuta | reverse complement strand
TGGTTATAGGATTATAAAGAAAATTAACTTAAGTACTCAAGGGAATAATCACCAAGAAGCAACCAAAATAACTCTGTAGACAGAAATAAGTCTGTGAGTAGATGCAAACTGAGCCACAACTCAGCATCAGATATTTCCTCTAGAAAATAATTTTACCGGAGAACACTGCTGAAGTAACAAAGGCTATGGTGAATGTCCCTCTGAAATAGGAATTAAGTGGAGATAGAAGACAGAGCTTCAGTAGAATTTTAAAGGCAAACCACAATTAAAAATTAAAGTCAACTACCCATCTTAAGATGGTCATTGGACTCATGAACTAGCTTCATGACTTTGCACAACTATTTCCTAACCTTAAGTATGTTAAACATTGCCATTCTCATTATCAGATTTCTTTGGCCTCTTCCAATATAGTTTTTGATGTGAGTTCATTTTTCTAATCCTGTGGATTCTCATGGGAAGTTCAATGAGCTTGTCACTTAATGATGACCCTTAAGAGGGTTTTAAGAAAAGTAATGGATTGAGCCAACTCTACCTGTCAGTCGTCCATGTTTTCTTTCAATACCTGCCCACTCAACTCCACCTGCAGCTTGAAGGCTCTTGGAATGAATTGCTCAACAGTCTGTCCTTCTTAGTTGGTGCGGCAGTGTCCAGATACTTACATCAACCATGGTAAAGGTCCAACCATGGTAAAGGTCCATTTACGTAATAGAATGAACATGCCTATACTGTAAACTTCATCATTTGATCATCCTAGCCCACCTTCCTTGAACTGCTGCTCTTTCTCTCATTCACTTATCTAACGTTTCTCTAGTTTTTAATGTCTAGCACAAGTCCTGCCTCAATTCCTCACTTAAACTATGGTTACGTATGCTGACGCCCCATCTGTTTGTTTCACACAGTAGACCATCCATGATGACATTTCTGCGCTGTAGTGGCCGTACGTCCTGATGGTTAGTACACGGTCTCTTAAACCATACTGCCGGGCTAAAAGTTCAGTTTTGAGATTATTAAGGACTCTTATTGAATGGATGTATTTGGTCAAATTACTTAAACTGTCTTTGCCTTGGTTTCCTCATCCATAAAAAGGGAGAATGGAAGCATCTATCTCATAGTATATAAAGGAATTTTTTTAAATGCCTGACACAAAGAGAGAACCTAATTGTTAGCTTTCATGCAACTAAGCTTATTATTCCACTGAGTTTTTGTTTGTCTTTCTTACCCACTGGGTTGTAAGACCTTTAGGAGCAAGGATAGCAGCAGCTGCAGTGTGACAAGGCCCAGATCCTGAACCCACTACTCACATAGAGCCCGGTCTCCTCTCTGTTCTTGTCATCTCACGCTTATTGATAAAATAAAGGGAGTTAACAATTGTCCACAGGTTATTCAGTATATTATCTAGATCATGAAAGGAGTTTAATATATTTACTTACAAAAGATTTTACAGTTATCATTTACCAAGTGCTGCTTGATGTGGGACATGTGTTCGTATGCATTAGCCTCCTAATTTTCACATTCACATTGTGGAAGAGGTATCATTTTATCTCTACTTTACAGAGGAGGAAACTGGGGCTCAGGGTTTAAGATAATGTAGCTCAAGGGGCAAAACTAAAAGTTAAATCCATAAATGTCAAATTTCAAAGGTTTCTTTTTTTTAAGATTTTATTTACTTATTTTTAGACAGAAAGGAAGGGAGGGAGAAAGAGAGGGAGAGAAACATCAATGTATGCTTGCCTCTCACATGGCCCTCACTGGGGACCTGGCCTGCAACCCAGGCATGTGCCCTGACTGGGAATCAAATCAGAGACCCTTTGGTTCGCAGCCTGTGCTCAATCCACTGAGCTACACCAGCCAGGGCCAAAGATTTATTTTCTTAACTCCTCTACAAGATTCCCTTTTCTCACTCATGTTCTATTTATGGGAATGTAGATTGAACAGCCACTATGGAAGACAGTATGGAGTTTCTTCAAAAATTTAAAAATCGAACTGCCTTATGACTCAGCAATTCCACTCTGAGTATATGAGGGGGACCTCCCCAAAAAGACAGAATTATCTTCTGGAGGGTGGGCTCCTTGTAGTACAGGCTTCCCCCACTAGGTGAGTATTCTATGAATCCATCTGTATCAGTGTACCAGCTGGCATTGTTGCGAGAGGTTGTGTTCAGCTTCAGTGAATTTTTTTTGGAGACTCTCTCAATGTGTTTGCCCATTTCATGATGGGTGATTTACAAACACACCTGCCCACACCTCACTGAATGTTCAGCAGTTTTTGACCAAAAAATGGCATGACCACCATGCCCCACCCTCCCTATTCACCCAATCTCGCTCTGAGCAACTTCTTTTGTTTCCTCGGATAAAAAAAGTCCTCAAAGGCAAACGTTTCGCCGATGTGGAAGAGATGAAACAAAAAATGTCAGAAGCACTGAAAGGCATCAAAATTGATGAGTTCAAAAACTGTTTTGAGCAGTGGAAAAAATGTCTTGATAGGTATATGGCATTAAATGGAGAGTACTTTGAAAGTGACTGAAGTTTAAACATGTAAGAATAAATACACAATTTTTTATAAATAAATTTCAGGGGTTGTTGGGTCCCCTCTTACATATCCAAAGAAACCTAAAACACTAATTCAACAGAATACATGCACCCCTATGTTCATTGTGGCATTATTTACAAAAGCCAAGATGCGGAAGCAACCCAAGTGACCATCAATAGACAAGTGGATTAAATAGTGGTGAGATTGTACATACATACATATATATATATATGCAGCCATGAAAAGATGACTTTACCATTTATGACAGCAGGGATGGACCTAGGTGGTATTAAGTGAAAAAAGTCAGAAAAAGACAAATACCATACAATTTCACTGACATGTGGAATCTAAAGAGCAAAATACATAAGTAAAATAGAAGCAGACTCATAGGTAAAGAGATTAGACTGATGGTTGTCACAAGGGAGGGGAATTGAAGGCTTAGGTAAGAAAAGGTGAAGGGATTATGAAGTACAAATCGGTAGTTACAAAATAATCGGAGAGATGCAAGTACAGCATATCGACGGAATATATTTAATAATATTGCAATAACTATACTTGGTGCCAGGTGGGTATTTGAAATATCAGGGGGGACCTCTTTGTAAAGTATATAACTGTCTAACCATTATGCTGTACAACTGAAACTGATACAAAATAATACTGAATGCCAACTGTAATTGAAAATTGAAGAATAACATTTTAAACAATCCCTCTACCTTGTCTTTATATACTTTCAGTACCTCGGATGTAGAATAAGTATTTATGAATGGTTACTGTGCAAGTATTATTTATTTACTATAATATTCAGCAACGCAGACCACATATATACTATTCTGACATTTTTTTTTAACATTTGAAAAAAGAATCTTATTCAGAAGCTTAGTATAGGTTTCCTCAGGTATGGAATGTTTTCCCGTGTAAATATTCCTGGACAATACTTATGGATTAAAAACACTTTTAAAAGTGAACGTCTGAGAAAAACTCAGTCTTACTGGAAGGAGCCTTTTGAAAAAGACATAATGTATCAAAAACCATAAGGAAAATGCTAAAAGCAATGGTTGCTGAGCTTAATGGAAAGAGTAGAAAATGTTTGCCGTTACCCTTCAGAGTAGTCAGTAAAACAGTTTCCAGTAAAACGTAAGCAAGAAAATTAACCCCATAATTATAGCATGCGTGCCAGTCCAGGTCAAGTAATAGCTGTGTGATAACATGGAGAAAGGAGTCTTAATTTGTGCTTTAGAGTGTACTGGGTGGGGGAATTGTACACACACTAAGAGTGAGCTATTTCTTAGCCAATTTTATTATTCAGCAAAAATTTTGAAAATACAATATTATGTAAGTCCCATATAGCCTAAAATAGCAGATAATAGTTTTTCAGTTTACATGCTATTGTACTCAATCATTCAATCAATATTTATTAGGCACCTACTACTTTGTACCAGGTACTTTGTTGCTAGGCTCTGAGGATACCAAATTATAAATTGATATAGTCCTTGTCTTCAAAGAGCTCATGAACAGTGGGAGAAATCAGCAGATAAATAATATTTGAATTACAATATGATGAAAAAACTTCTATGTGGCATTGACTGGTGTGTGTGTGCACAAAAGCCTATTCCATTTTGCTTCTGAGAATGTAGCTAGAATACATTTCCTAGACTCTCTCACAGTTAAGTGTGGTCATGTGACTGAGTTCTTGCCATTGGAATTTGAAACAAATGATGTTTGACATTTCATGACTGTCCCATAGAAACCAGCCACAGGTGATATTTTCTCTTATTTCTTCACATACTGATAAATAGAGATAACAATCAAAACATCAAAGATGAAAAAGCCATAAGGTGAAAGGAATATGAATCTCAGAGACTCTGCTCACCAGAGTGTCTGTCAAATACCTACAGTGAATGCTTACGTGAGTAAGAAATTGTCACAAGCGTATGTTCGTGATACAGTCTTTCCCATAAGTCAGCGAGACAACTGCTCAGCTAGCTGCCAGCTCTGCAGCCCAGCACCAAGGAATAAACAAGAGTCACATAGTAACTAAGCTATTCACTCAGCTTTTGTTGAATTCAGGTTCACTCAAAGTAGAGCATCAACATACATTAATATCCCACTCACACTCTAACAATCTAAGAGGAATGTAACACACGCACATACACAGCAATCAATGGGGATGATGGACCCGAGTCCCAGAGCCTCAGTCTGCAGGTCCGGGAGGCAGCACAGCAGGCAAGGGAGTTGTCAGTGCCTTACAAGGAAGGAGCTCCGGAGCCAGGTGGGAAGCAGGGTCAATGAAGTCCTCAGTTCAGCAGGGCAGAGCTTCTGGCAGCCTGTGCCAAGGGAGATTAGCATGGCGTGGGGCAGCACTATGGTGTGTGGAGCTCGGCACTCTCAGCAGTGGTCTGGCCCTCCCTCAGTTATACTTTGAAAGTAGTGGACTCCATCCTTCTTTGTCTTTTTCATAAATGTCTTGGCACCCCTGATGCCAAGTGTGTATTTGCCCAGGATCCTATGGGTGGAACCTGGCTGTTCTGCTTGGCATCCCTGATGGCAAGTGTGGAAGTTCCCCAGGAGCGTATCTATGGGTGGCCCCGCTCTCCAGACATAGTCCAGTTCTGATCACATGTTCAGATATCTTAAGTGTGTCTCCTTGCCAGATGTACCTACTTTGAGTTGGGCAGTTTCCTTCTTGAACCCAAGTGTCATGGCTGACTGACAGCCCTTTTGGTTGACATGAGTGACTCCACTTTGTTTTATATACTTTATGTTTTTTTATTGATCCTGTTATCCACAGAAATAAATACCTATCATCTAAAGCCATTGATATTCAGACATTGTTTGTTATAACAGCCTACTCATTAATACATACTCTCTACAGAAAAGAAGCATACATGTGCCTAAGTCTCACAAAAAAAGGGAAGCCATGCTCCTTTCTGAGCCACATAGAGATGGTAAAACTCAAACTGGATCTTTAGGACCACCTTCCATTTATAGTGGACAAAGTAAAAGTGCTTAGTGATAGCCCTCTACATCTTTTAAAAGTCTTACCCAAAATGAGACATTATTCTTTTTTGGTCTTTCTACATCTGAACTCTCTTGAACTAACCGTTGACACCTAAAACCTGTCCAATGAGAGGTATGACCTTGTGAGCTGCTAACGTGAAGAGGACATTGATGAGATCATGGCTCACTGGGTGTCAGGCCCTCCCAGCAACTGCCTACATGGGATGATTAGAATAGGTCACTGACTATAGGTTGTGAGCTCTGGTGTTGCTGGTAGAAATTTCCTGAGAAAAGAAACCCTGTACACTCACACAACTTACCGTCTATGTCAACATGATGTGACTCTACTATTCCACAGCCTTTATTGTCATAAATTACTATTTCAGGAATCTCTTGACAGAGAGATAATGATTGCCAAGAAATTTAATGTTTATTTTAGGAACTTCCTTAATAACACATCAACTCTTACTAGAAAGCTCAAATGACAGTTTACATGCCATATTTTTTTTACCTCTTATGTCAACTTTCTCGCCTTGCTGTCCACCAATCCTAAAAAATTAAAACGTGATCTTTACTCAGTGCTCATCAAGGCCACTCATTGAAAAACCCACCTTCAAAAACCTCAATAAATATTGTGATGACTTTTCCTTCCCCTCACTAAGAAGCTACTAAGACTATGAAGAGGTAATTTCTCCCTACTGCAATAAGGAATAAACTCAACTTTGGCTTAATACCAGATTGTTCGGATGACCTATACATTTCCTAGAGCTGCTGTAACAAATTACCAAAAACTGGTTGGCTAAAAGAACAGGAATATACTTTCTCACACTTCTGGAGGCTGGAAGTCTGACATCAAGGTGGTGGCAGGGTTGTGATCTTTCTGAAGACTTAAGGAGAACATCCTTCCTTGACTCTCCCTTGCTCCTGGTAGTTGCCAGCAACCCTTGGCACTCTGCCTGTGTCAGCAGCTCCAATCTCTGCCTCTGTTTTCACATGGGATCTTCTGTCTGTGAAGAATGGGATCCCAATTTCTCTCTTCTTATAAGGACATTAGTCATTGGATTAGGACTTAATCCTCATTTGAACCTGATTACACCTACATACAAAGACTCTGTTTCTAAATTAGAGTATATTTGCTGGTTCCAGGTAGACATGAATTTGGGAGGTGGTGGTGGGAGAGCACTGTTAAACCCAGTGCCGATGATATTTTGGAAAGCCAGAATTTGACTTCCCTCTTCCCCATGTCGGAATGACTAAAACATCTTTTACTGTGGGTAGAACCCCTTGTTTTTAAATTAGAGTTAAAATTCAAATGCCACTGGAGAGAAATACTGGTGCTTAAATTTGCATTAAGCTGTAAATGACTTGTCTTTCCAGAAGGCAAGTTTTGCAGAGGAGGATGGTGCTGAGAGAACAAGAGGATAAAAAGTGCCCAGGGGAATTCTAGATCACACACACACACACACACACACACACGCACACACGAAACGCCTTACAAATTTCGCCAAAAGTACTAATACTAATCCTAGGACCAAAATTCTATCCCCTTTTGGCCTATTCTGCTGACTGAATTACTCCCTTAAAAAACTGGTCACTTGGGACCAAGGCAACGTATCCTTAGAATTCCAGCTTTACATGTAAATACTTTGGAGAGAGATGACACATGAAGTCATTATGCAACATTAACATTTTAGAGGGAGTCTTCAACAAATAACCAGAACTATCAGTGCAAAATGTCAGAGGTGGGCTCGAACAATACAGAAACGCCTAGCACAGCCTCTCAGCTTCTTGTGGGGGTGGGGAGGGGAGTGGTGGAGGAGAAAACCCTGACAACTGAGGTACAGGCAGGCATTCTTTGGAATTATAGCACCACAAGGCAAATCAATAATTTATCAACACTTTTTGTATGTAATTGTCTAACCAACACCCAATGTTATCTTTATTCATTCCAAATCTTTCAACATTTCCCCAACTTTGCCACAAGCAGCAGTGTTGTCTGTTAAATTTCTAAAGTCTGTTTATGCTTCAGGGGTCTACTGAATTCACCTGAGAGGTCAGCAAAACCCAATCTTACTGAATCAAGGAGCCCTGTCAGATTATCCCCGCAGATGAAGAAGAACGAACCCTCCCCAGCTCCTTGATTAATACGTCCTCTCATTCCTCTGCACAAAATTTCTGCTGAAAAACCGGATGCAACATTCACTAATGATTAATATCAGCTTTTAGCTGATACTTCTAGTTTTCCTGAAAACTATCATTTTCCTCTTTTTAAATCTAAAACACATTAATTTCTCCAGAATTTTGAAAACCCTGTTATTTTTCCATAAATTATCGAAGTTTGGTATTTTTTTCTGCAGGTATATATGAAGAGTTTTATTTATTTCAACTATTGTTTTATTTGTGTGGTTATGTCTTTGCATTATGTATTTCATATATAGGGGCTTGGATATGAACTTATTTCCCATGACTAAAAGAAATCATAACTATCTTGGGTTTTAATACTCTATTTGGTATATTTATCTAATCCTCTCCAAATAAAAATACTTACCTTATAGAATTTTCAAAAGAGTATATAAGAACATTCATAATTTTTCAATATAATTAATGCAATAAATATGTGTATAGGTGTGCATAATTTATAATGCCTTGGAAGATGGAAATCACCTATTTTGACTAAACAATTAGCAGTTAAGCGTGTGAGTTCTATATTCAGGCCACTTGAGTTCAAATCACAAACTAGCTGTGCGAACTTTGGGCAAAGTACTTAACTCTTCTGTGCTTCAGATTAGTGAGGATTACTAAATCAATCTGTGCAAAGTGCTAGGAGCAACAATTGAGACATAATTAGTGCCCACTAAATACTCTCTATTAATATTATTGTTATCATTCTCTGAGTAAACAAAAGGGGCAAACAAATGTTCCCACCCTCAATGTGTTTGAGACCTGCTGGGGAAATAGAAGTAATCAATAATGTAAGATCTGTTATGCTCTCTGACATGAGAAAACTGAAGTGAATCAAGGCTTAATTTTGACCTTGCGACTGGAATGAAGCCTTGAAAAATGAGTGGTACAGCAAAGTGAGTAGAAGAATGGAAAGCATACAAGGAAAGCGTGCACAGCATGGAGTGAACATGAGGGCAATGATGTACAATGCTTGCTTTGGATGAGGAGACATATTTTCCTAGACTTTTCCAATTAAAGACAGTCAAAGTTCGAAGAGGAACCTAATATAGGAGACAGCTGAAAACCATGCTGGTTCTTGAAGATTTACATTTATAAAAGAGACTTGTACCCTTGCCAGGTGGCCCAGTTGGTTACAGCGCAGTCCAGTATCTAGACTGCAGATTATATCCGTGGTCCAGGTACATATGGGAGTAAACCAATAGGTGTTTCTCTCTGTCTCTCTGTCTCTCTAAAATTAATAAACATAGCCTCAGGCAAGAATTAGAGAGAGAGTGACATGCAATAATATCAGGCCTAAAATTGAGGGCCAAGTCTACTAATTGATAGCTGATCCCTATGAAAATTAAACTGACAATCAAATATTAATGTCATTAAGTCATACACTTAGTCATCTTTCATATCAGCAACAAAATTATTTTTACAGAGTTAAATCCAGCCACAACTCTAACAGTGACATTTGACTAATGAAGTATAAGGTTAATCATTTGTGAATTTATTTATTCATTCATTCCTTTGTTCTCCTGTTTGCACAGCATATAATCTAGAAGAAGTGCAACAGATGATACAGTATCTAGCCTTCAGATGCTAGAACAATGATTAAGACTGGGCTCTAATCTTAAACAATGCCATAGGAGGGAGACACATAAAATGCAATGGGAGTTCAGAAGTGGGAGGACGCATCTACCTGGGAGATCGGGAATGAGGATGGATAGCACATAAACTTCACTCTGAAAGATATTTTAAAATGGTGGATGAGCTACTCCAAGGTGAGAGACTAGATGGACAAAGAAACACTTGGGCAACAGTTGAGTGTGGCTAAAGCAAGCTTTCCAGAACACATTTCATGGAATGGAACTCTTTCCATAGGAATTCAAAGAGGTGTGTGGATAAAGGGAATCCATGGTGCGCTACATTTGGAAAACACTTGGTTGAACAAAATGGAACCAGCTTCTTTATTAAGAGAATTCTCTGAGCTTTTAAAATGCTAATTTGCATTATAAATCCTTAAGAGGGTAATGTATTATAAAGCCATTAATAAACTTATTTTATTCTGGAATTCATTTCCTTTCCAGAATATTTAATAGGACGAACATTCACAGAACATACATTGTAAAGTGCTTAGTTAGAGTGAAAAGATGGAGAATGCTTAGGGGATCGGATGGCAAAAGACTTAGAGAATCAAGCTAATGAATTCTGGCCTTTATTTGGTAAGTTGAGAAAATCAAATCAGAGGAAGGGAAGCCAGAGTTTGCTTGTGTAAATTGATTCATTACAGTGTGTATTCAAAACAGTGCTGGTCAATGGGGAGTCATTCTACCCTAAAACATACTAGCCAGAGGAAAATTGAGAGAAATTTGCCATATAAAAGTGGTAATATTCAAATGATCATGAGCCAACAATTTCAACAGGGGCAAGACAACAACATGTTATAGAGGTTATAAACAGAGGACAAACCTGGAGACCAGACTGAACGGAATTTTTAATGCTTCTATATCCCCAGCCATTTTATTTCTACATTTATGCCATGTTGGCAGAACAAATAAAATGTGATAATATAGTATATGGGAAAGGATTTCCAGTTCTGTAGCAAAAACATGCTATGTAGAAATCCAACTTATTGGTATCCATTTGCTTTTATTATTCTTTTTCTGATATACCACTAATCTGTCTAAGAAAGCAAAACAATGGATTTCAGCCTTTGATATACCTAGCAAACTACAAGAAGTTATAAAACCTGGAAGCTGAAGCCAGTCGCCTTTGGCTTTAAGAATGTTTTAAGAATAAGGATCCAAATATTTGCAAAGAGGTATGAGCTCTTTAGAAGAAGGATGAAAAAAACCCCACCTCATAGGCACAGACTGTATGGAGATTAGCAGAGGGAGAGGGGTGGGAGGGCGTAGAAGAGAGAATAGGGGGATAAATGGTAACAGCAGGAGACTTGACTTGGGGTGGTGAACACACAATGCAACATATAGATGAGGTAGGATAGAATTGTACACCTGAAATCTATATAATTTTATTAACCAGTGTCACTCCAATAAATTCAAAAAAAAAAAAGAAAGAAAAGAAGAATGCAACATGTTTAGCTCACATTTCAAAAAAAAAAGGGAAATTAAATTGATTTAAAGAGGAATTTTCTCCCCAGGAGAATCTATTTACGCAGCATCGACTTTCATTGCTCTTATACTCCATGAGTCATCAGGAAGTAACACAAAGTCACACAAGAACACAGAGTCCTCCTGGGATTTTGAAACAAATGGATTTGAAGCTGCTCAGTTGATCCTACCTAGAAGATGATATATACAGGAATTCAGCATAAGAAGAGTTTGATCAGTGCAATTATATGTAAGCGTTGCACCTGTGGAACCTGGACCATGATGTTGCAGTGTGATTTATGAGGCCAGAGTGGATGGATTTCATTAATTCAAAGCCTTAGTATCTCTCATCTTTGCCATATGTGGTTAATATTACTACCATTTTAAAGGTGCTTACAAGTAATATACCAATGAAATAAGGAATATATTTCTGAATTTCCACAAAGGTACTGAGTGCCTACTATGTGCCAACTATAGTGTGAGCCACTGGGAAGTCAAAATGAGTGGGGATCAATCCGGCTTCCTAAAAGACAACTCAAACTCAGTATAATCATTCTGTTTCTAGAAACAAGAACAAGGCCTATATGAGCTCATGGAAGACTCACTATGCCATCTCAGTATTAGAAGAGATGAATTTTGAGAGTTCTGAAGGACTGGACAGATTTCACTAGGCATAGCTGGGAGCAGACCTGGGAGGTAGCAGAAGCCAAGGTCCCTGAACCAGATGAAGACACAGCCTGTTGGAAGAGGTACAAGCAGTCTGCCTGACGGCTCAGCTGATTCTGATGACACAGTGTTCTGTGAGGTTGGGGCACAAGAAGAGTTCAGGAAAAGGTTCACCTGTCATGATAAGAATACGAGATCTACCCTTGGAGGTATTAAGAGATACTAAAATGTTTTTAAGCAATTTAAGGAAAATGTAGAAAGAGGTTACAATTCCAGCTCTTCTGTTCTCAGAACCCGAAAGAGTCATGGGAAGCTCCAATTTTCACACCCTTTCTTTCATTAGTCTATGACAATTATTCTAAACAAAAGAAACATTTAAGCCCAGCGAATCAAAGGGGAAAAAATTCATTTTCAGCAAGTGTGCCTAGGCAACCCTATAGAGCAGTTCCTACTGATAGGAATTAGTTTATGTTCCTTCTGAGATTGATTCTTTAAAATGCCTTTCTGTCTTTAAAATTCCACATCGATTTCTGGTTATTTTCAAAATAGCACCTTTTTACTACTTAGCTAGAGATGGTTTCCCTGGCTTACCACTGAAGAACCCTAATTAAGGACCCTAATTAAGCAATCAGCCTGATAGCAATGAGAAGAATGATTTGAATGAATACAAAACTGAAGGCATAAAAAAACAGTTAACAGGAAGCTATGGAAATCTAGGCAAGAGACAACATGGACCTAAAATAGCATAGAGGCTAGAGGGTTTAAATGAAGTGAGTGCAAATAAAATATATTCAGGCACAGAACTGCCACGACTTTGCAATTAATTAGCTGTGGGAAATGAGGAAAAGGAGGACTCGAGTAACCCAAGCTCCTGGCCCATGCAACTGGATGTGATACTGCTGTCCTCTGAGGTTAAAACATATGTATACATATGTAAGATATTTAATCATGGAGATAAGGAATTTGCATTTAGACAAATCAGTGACACATGCATGCACGTTAAAGTAGCCCTTCAATGGCTACATATACTAGAGCGCAGGGAAATTCCAGTAGAGCATAGAGATCTGGGCATTAGAAGTTGGAGAAGAGAATGATGTCAAGGAGACAGATGTTCACCAAGCATAGTGCGTAGACTGAAAATAAGACAAAGTGAAGGGTGGGTAGGACCTGGATTTAAGAAGAGAAAGAACTCGGCGGAGGAAAGTGGAGAAAGAGAAACCATAAAAGCATGTAGGTGGAAAACAAGTGGGTGGTGGAAATCAAGTTACAAGATGAAACGGTCAAGAGGAGCAACTGTTGCAGAGGCATTTAGATGAAAGCTAAGAAATCATTATTGAATTCAGCAATTGAGAAATCACTGTGACTTTATTGGCTCACAACTGACATACAAATGCAAAATGACAAATAAAGCCCAAATTGTGGGCTTAAATCAACAACAACATTTATTCACACTGATCTGCATGTTGCTGGAAGATCAGCTGATTTAGTCTGAACTCAGCTGGAGTCGTAAAGCTAGCCCAGAAACATCATTCTCATGACATTATTGGGGTAAAGAGGATAAACCCAATCACATAAACACTTCCAAGCACTGGTCTTCTAACACTCAGTGACATTTTAATGGCAAAGTAAATAAAAGTGTTGAATCTTAAGTCAAAGGAAAGAGACATATATTCTGCTCCTTAGTTATAGGAACTACAGTCACAGAGCAAAGACCTGGACACAGGGAGGGGTGTAGGTTTAGGGCCAGTAAAGTAATCTAGTGCAGTGTGCCTTTCTAGCCACAATTTTTCACATCATTCTCACATGCAAAATATCCTAGGCCCTATCTCAGGAACCAAAAGTTTCATTCAGTCATTCATTAAACTTGACCAGCATTTTGTCATCTAATATATCAGGTTCATATGTATCTTCTCTTGATTTGGAGACATTACCTAAAACATGAGTTATCTGCCACAAACCAACTTCCAATAGTGAAACAGGATCAAGATAAGACCAATAAACATTTCCATTAAATGAGTTAGCAGCCATTTGAACACTGCATTTCTAAAATCACACTGCAAAAAAGTCCTCTGATTCTCCTACTCTTGGAACAGGGAGTATTTGTTGGGTAGGCACTAGCTCTGCTCTCTGGGAGTGGGTCTCAGTATATTGCTCTCTGAGCAGAGGTCTGTCCATGCTTCCGAACTCTGAAGCACCCTTCATCTTGTAACAATGCAGAAACTTCATTTCTTTGACATGATTTTTTCTCCTTTCTTTCCTTTTTATTTAAACTGGCCTCATCCAGCACCCTGACTCACCCAACTCCCTCTCTTTTGCACATCCACTCCCATAATCATTGGATGGTCAGGATGGTAAGGCTCTGGTCAGCATCACATAATCTTAGGAACTAAGCCTTGGGTCTGCTGACCATAGAGACAGTTTCAGTCCAACTAGAGATAACATCTAGGCCTCAGTTGTATTTCAGCTCCAGAGACAGAAAAGTAAAATGACCCCACCAACCACATCACTGTGAAATCAGACAAAGTGATGCCATGGCTGACATCAGAACCAGATGCAATGATTGACTACCCCTTACCCTAGCACTGACCAATCAATGGGGGCCACCATCCAAACTCCACCATGATTAATGATATTTCCCCTGTATAACCCATCTCATGGAAGCCATTGCTGAGCCAGGTCTTTGAATAAGGTCTCACCTGTAAATCTTGGGTGAGAGTAGTAAGTTGAGTAATAATAAGCATAGTCAGATCACTAGAGGTTGAAGAGTAAGTGGGAAGGAACTGGAGACAAGGAATATGGATGATGTATTTCATTGAACCATGAATTACCAGGGTTAGAAGGAAATGTAGGCCATTTAGTAAAACCTCCATCCTGAGGCTTAATTTCTTTCTACGAGAACCTCAGAAAGTAATCTTCATGTCACTCTTGGATATCTGATTGAGAAGAAACTTAGCACCATTCCTGCTTACTATACCTTATATTCTAAGAAATCTGCATTCTTCATTTTTGAAGGTCTTTGTGAAGCAAGTCAAAGAGTAATGAAATAATTCTCTTGGCATATGTCTATCACTACTTAGGATTAGTTTTGTTCTTTATGGCAATACAGAATAAGATCATTTCTTAATTTGTTAGGTAGTATTCCAAATGTTTGAAATCAACCTAATGTCTGTACAACCTCAAAAGACTCCCTTCAAACTAACTCTACCAGTTCTGTGGGCTGTTTCTCACACAACATAACATTGAATGTACTTATGTTTTTTATTTGAATTTCAGGGTATTGCCGAATTAACTCTAATAGCAGATTTAATTATCGAGTATTATTTAAAAAAAAGCTATTTTTTCTATTAAAACATGCTACAGTTTTAAAGACTGGCATATCAGTAAAATGATCAGTTCATGAGGAACTTGATGAAAGTTGATTAATTTGGTTTTGATACTGAAATGTGGGTATTGCATAAATGGAAAATTGTGTATAAAGGATTGTTCTGTGAACTTTCTTAATAACAATATACACCTAGAACTCAGATAATTATTTTATCATTATCATTTACCTCAATAAAGGCATGAAAAGTATGTTCATACAATCAGTAGATGACATTAAATTGAATATGGTTGCCTGTAACTCAGGATAACAGAAAGATAATTCAATTGAACATGTGATTAATTTAAAAAACAGTACATCGGAGAAACAATAAAATACACTAGGGATAATTGTTAGCATTTGTGCTGAAGGGCTTGAGCTGGAGGAGAAAAGTCAGAAAGTCTTGTTAGGCAGAAGTACAGCATAAAAGGCAGGGTTATCCATGGGGTGACAAGCTGAAAGAGAACCAGTACTATTTGGTTGCTTCTTCATTATTATTAATTATTAATTTATTATAATGGATAATTAATGATAATAAGTAATAATATCGACAACATAAATGTAAGAGAGGACCTTCACATAATAAAGCTGACTTGTAGACTAGCAGAGATTAGAGATGAAGTTAACAAGCAATACCATTACATTGGCATTCATATTTGATGCTGATGCTGGCTTTCATTTATATTACAGTGGCCTATTCAGCTGGACAAGAAGGTTCTTAGCAAAACTGAGCTGTATTGCCCATTTTTTCCTAAACTAAATGTGCTTATTTATAATCAAAGAATATAAGATAGATTCATAGAGAAGAAAGAGATGAGAACAAGATGCATCTGTTTTTAATATTATGAAAAGAATAAAATAATCAAGACTGCTTACCAAAAGCAGGGCTCTTTTCAGATTCCCATTAGTGTCTGCATGGGATTCAGCCAATGGAATATTTAATATTAATTTTATTTCTTAAGAGGGCTATGGATTTTTTCATAAGGAAATAGTACAAGTGTGAATATGCTGGCTACATTTGATACATTTTTTTTTTCCTGCAAGAAGGTATCTAGTGCCAGTAAATGGCTAACAGGAGCTGTCTTCATTTCTGAGAAACAGGAGAGAGGCCCTAGCCCAATCCTTCCTATTCTGGATCTGGCTTATCTAACGTCAAATCCAACTAGGGCCTAATTATGAACACTCATCACGTTTTGGTTTCACTTATTTATGCTAATTTATTCCATGGCCTGTTGCTCATCTTCTCAAGATAGATGATTTCTAGGGACCGAAAAGGGTGGAAAACCAGAGGAAGAAAACGTCAGTTATCGCACACGTCTCGGGCCACACAGAGTGGTGGCTAGGGACAGCCATCACCTGACCATGCAACACAGTGAGGGCTGGGTATAAGCACACATTACATGTCCTGTGTTC
Source organism: Micronycteris hirsuta (assembly GCA_004026765.1). Lineage (NCBI taxonomy): Eukaryota > Metazoa > Chordata > Mammalia > Chiroptera > Phyllostomidae > Micronycteris > Micronycteris hirsuta. The sequence goes on along the minus strand of PVJI01001996.1, from coordinate 9,225 downwards.
ACGAGTCTCATGCAAGCCCAAAGATCCTGAACACGTAATGCGTGACCGTTTTTCCAGAGATATAATTTTAAATCATGGGCTCTGTGAAGCTGATAAGAAAAAAGCAAGTCATTTACTAGTAGGGCCACCATGCCACTTACTCAGTATATGTCTATGTTTAATAGGGCAAAGGAATGTATATTTGCACATTTATAAACAGATGTATTTATTAATAGACTTATCTAGTATTTATTAAGAACCCATGATAAGATTTCAAAAGCTAGTTTTATATATTATATACAAAACTGATATAATCTCTGGCATTCTATTATTAATATCAGATGATATCTACTTAATGCTTATAACATGCCAGCCATCAATCTAAATACCTTATTTACAATAATTTACTTTATCCCCATAACAACTCAATGAGACATGTGGCCATTATTATCTCTTTTTTCAAAAACAAGGGAACTAAGACCCAAAATAAATAATTTTCCCCAAATCACTCATATTGGAATCCGTTAAAAGATAAAATTAAAGAGGTAATGGAGGCCAAATAATAAGATGGAAACGATGTTGTGAAGACTTTGGCTTTCATCTGTCTCCTAGGATGCCACTTCATTTCCACAGAACATCATCTAGCTGCTTTACTGAGCATAGCCTGAACAGAAACAAGCATGGGAAAGAACTGTTGGAGAAACTAAGCCAGAGATGATGCTAGGGTGGACTAAGAATAAATGCAGTGAAGTTGCTGAGTAGCTGCAGGTCTAGGACTCGCGGCATATATTAAAAGCAGTCTCAAAGGCTTGTTGACACAGCGAATGTGGGATTTTGGAGAAATAGCAGCACGATTACTCCAAGCAGATGGAGTTGCTATTAACTGGACTGGAAAGAACTGTGGAAAGAAAGCTAAGAGTTTTGTTTGGACATGATAAAGTTGACGTGTCTGTTGTACATCTGAGTGATGAATTGGCCTTTGGATCTATGAGTCTGGAGATCAGGAAAGAAGCCAGCAGTATAGATTTAAATTTTGGAATCGTCCTCCTGTAGATCATGACAGTGGATGGCACTACTGAGGAAATAGGTTCAGATATTCACAAAGAAAGTAGCCCAGAGATTGATCCCAGAAAAGTTCACATTAAGAAGTAAGTAAGATGAGTAGGAAGCAGAAGATGGATGAGATTAAAAAACAAGAGCTGAAACTGGTTTTAAATGTATGAGTTACTAAGATTTTGTTTGTTCTGAGAGAAATATAAGTTAGGAAATTATTCAAAGAAGGTTAAGGGGGAAAAAGAAATTTATTTGGGGGGATATCATGTAATCCTCCTGCAAAAAGCTGAGCAACAAGTTCTCAGGAAATGTGAGGAATTAGATACCCCCAGAGAATCCACCTTTAAGAGGTTTTAAAGGATGTTTGTTATTTTTTCCTATAACTCTACCAGTTGTATAACTCAACTCAAGGCATCAAACTTCCAAGATCCTAAAATATGACTGGTCCAGCTTCCCCAAGTGTCTCTCCTTTCTCCACTCAATAATAGCCAAGGCCTGTACGAGCATGGTGAGCAGGAAAATGCCGTCAGTTTCCAGAGAAGGGGATTGTAAACTTGGTAAAAATTCTTATACAAACACTTAAAAATGTTTTGACATCCAGATATGTTGGTTTACATATTTAAATTTCTTAATATTTTTATGGTTCTTATTATAATAAACTTCCCCATTACTGGTCTAAGGATAAACAACACAGAATTTTGCCTTAATGAGATTTCCCTAACGTCTGCCTCTTGAGAATTCATAGCAACATGATAGAAACACTATGGGGCATTTTAGCACCTTAAATACATTATTTTATTAAGATATGTGGCTTACTGGACCCTCTTTCACGTAGCTCTTTCATTAAATATATGAATTCCTTAGTTTTCTCAATTTCAAGGACAAAAGATTCTTAATTACTCAGACCAATTAAGAATGGGGGTGGGAGGAAGTAGGAGAGGGTAAATGGGGGATAAAGGGTGATGGAAAGAGACATGACTGGTGGTGAACACACAGTACAGTATACAGATGATGTGTTATAGATTTGCACCCCTTCAGCCTCTGTCATTTTATTAACCATGTCTCCCTAATAAATTCCGTGATTAAGAACAACCTGACAGGAACCAGAGGGGAGACAGGAGAGGCTAATGGGGGGGGAGGGTTTTCAGGAACAACTAGAAAGGACACACGGACAAAACCAAGGGGAGGGTGG